>JAQFYD010000169.1:0-26209 GCA_034694225.1 Bourletiella hortensis | reverse complement strand
TGTATTCTGTCTTCGAGGAGCGATTTTTTGACGAAGCCAGATTTAATTTATTTTCTCAAACTTAAATAGAATATTATGATTATATTTAATTTTAAATTTAATATATCGCAGCAATGGCCATATACAATCATCAATTATTGCAGGAGGCGATCGATCAGATGACATCGTTATGGCAACTTCTTAAACATTCTAATCTAATGGCAATTAATGCAAACCGTAGTAACCACTCACTTCCTGGTTGCTGTTATCCATGTGCCACGTGGCTATTGCCGCTGTTGCATTCTTATTGCACAATGTCCGGTTCCAGCAACTATTTAATTGGCCACGAGTTTCCATGAAGTTGTGTTCAACTGAGCTGCAAGCTTTAAGACAGTAACAAAGATGAGCCACCCGATGCTGTTCCTCGACGCCTTTTCCACACTTGCTGGAACCGTTTCAGCTCAGCCTGCGGCAGGCTGCCTGCCACAGTTCAAACAGGTCGATCGTACCCCGACGACTGTTACAAAGTCAGTTCCTTCGATCCAACCGAAGAACAACTCCGCAACTTTACGTACGATCCAAAAAGTTAGCCGAAATTCTATCTAATTGCCCGTCTTTTCAAAACTGTCTAAAAGCACAAGTCATTGAATTCATGTTCCCTGCAGACCCAAGAGCCGGCCCATACTTTCAGGGCGACATTCTCGGAGGGATTCCTCCAGGTTTTTACGTTCGCAATGGAATCATCGGAGATGAATATAAATGGCCGCGAAATACTCTTCTATTGAGAATCGGAAAGCAATTCAGTAAGTCTTGTTATCAAGTACCTCTGTAAGACAGGCATATTATACACAGTTATTGCAATTATTGACAATTCTAGCCCGCGAAGAAGCCCGCTTGATTCTGGAAGCAATGCAACAAATTACCATGGCCACAAATAGCTGCATTCGTTTCGATCTCAAAATCAGTATTGACCCATTCTATGCTCGCTTTGAAAGGAACGTTAGCGCTGGCTGTGTCTCCCATGTCGGCTTCAACGCCAAGTTCGGGGGCAGAACGTGGACCCATGCTGCACACGAGATTATTCACGCCCTTGGCTTCATGCATGAGCAGAACAGACTGGACACTTCATGGACTGGGGATCGCAATTATCATGCTTAATTGCGTTTTTGATGTCACGGTGCCAGAAAAAGTGAAACGTTAATTGTTTGCTCTAGCCGTTATCAACCACATGCTGTCGTTCTGCAGCTGCTGCGACGTAAAACTCATCATAGGGGCATGTCTATAGTTTCTTACATTTGTGCCCAATTTATTCGTCGTAGCTCAATTTAATTAAGGCTATCATAATCTGTTGGAATAAAGACAGCAATTACAGTGACTTATTCAACATCTTGACGTGGATTTTGGACAATGCTGTTCTGTGCTATTAATTTACAAAGCCAGCTCCGACGTTGATAATTCATCCAGTCATAACTATAGTACTTACATACTATTGATTCAGTCTGTTGCCTGCCTTTTGGCAGGAAACACAGGCCCTTCTTCCTTTCTTACATTTTGGAAGAACTAATTATTAAACTAGCAAATTTAAGATCACCACTTTCGTGCTTCTTCAGTAGTAAGGCGAACTACCGTCACCGAGGATGCCGAAACTTTGAAAAAAAGATTTTTGGAAAGCTAAGGGTAATGCGCAAGTTCCAAGAGGAAGTTTCGCTGGCTCCCCCGGAAGCATCTTCTATCTCTGTTTGCCTTGGGAACCTTGATTTGATATAGACCTTATCTGAATACAACAGGGACAACACATCAAACAAGTCCTTGGGTATCCAACCACACACGGCCTACCGAATACCCAGACAGCGAAAAAGTCGCGCTGAACTGGTCAACATCTGGCCATGACGGTGACAGAAAGACAGACGGAGAAGCTGCACATGGGTCTGAGTTTCTCCGCGGAGTGTGGTAATGTTGCGTTTCTCCTTGCCTTGCATCTTCTTAATGTGAAAAATAATCCAACTGATATCTCTCCAGCTCTAAGGACTGCCTCGAGGTTAGGAGGAAGAGAAATCGTGGGAAAATGTGGAGCAGTCGGTGATAGTCGCTCATTTAGAGTGGAATATCGGCGTAATATTATACTAGTAACTGACATGAATATTCACGTCTGCAGTCGCCCTAGAAATGTATGTAATTCAAAGCTACGCTGCGTATAATTCAAAGCGCGTTCAAAATCACAAGAATAATATAAAATGAAGTTGTCAACGATGTTCTGAGCAGTATCGACCAGCCCGTTAGCTTAATTGGAACACCAAATATGGCGAGTTCACATGATGCTTCAAAGTGACCGTTGACATTGACAAAAATAAAGGATTGATGCTGCATTTGGTAACGAGTCAAAGAACCTTACCGCAATAGAAATGGCGTTATTTCATCTTATCTGCTTGAATAAGAACCAGGGGTGTTAATTGGATTCGGTATTGGAATCCGAATCCGATTAAAATTCAGTTTTTTCAAGAATCCGAATCGGAATCCGAAACGTAAAAACTCCAAAGAGTGAACTGGAATTCGTATCGGGATCTAGTAAATATTTACAAATCGGAATCCGAATCGAATCACAGGGAAGCCGATTCCAATGACTGCGTTTTTTAGCATTGCACAGCCCTTTCCGTACCAATTTCAGGTCAAACGTTGC
This sequence comes from Bourletiella hortensis, assembly GCA_034694225.1. Taxonomy (NCBI): domain Eukaryota; kingdom Metazoa; phylum Arthropoda; class Collembola; order Symphypleona; family Bourletiellidae; genus Bourletiella; species Bourletiella hortensis. The sequence goes on along the minus strand of JAQFYD010000169.1, from coordinate 23,553 downwards.
AAGCAAATGCCCTTTAGCTTTACCAGCTAAGTTGGTGAATGAATTTTAACGTAATTTCTTGTATATAATGCCGCTTTGTCGGTGAAAAACCGGCCTTCGGCTTGAGTGCGCATGTCGGCCACAGGAATCCGATTCCAGAATCGGAATCGGTATTTTTTGCAATTAATCGGTAAAAGAATTCATTCGAATCGGAATCCGTAAAGGCTCTAAATTGGAATTGGAATCGGAATCGAGTAAATGCCTAAAGACGGAATTGTATTCCAAATCGGAATCGCTATTATTCCGATTAACAGCCCTAATAAGAACCATACCTGCGAGTTACGGTCATTGGTGGTGGCGTCCACGACAAAATCTCATAGTTTGGTAGAAGTAGACGAAAGGCAAATGCTGTCATGCGTCTTTGGCCAGTGGATGTCAACAACACTGAAAACACGAGACATTAGGATTGCACAAAAGTATGCTTTAAAACCCGGAAATGGCCCAGATACATTAGGAAGTGACGATTTGGAACATTGGAGACTACGCGCATTGGAATGGAACAGAACTGTTCATTAAGTCTCGATTATGCATTAGGTTCCAGCGATGCAGTTCGTCACTCAAGTTGAGCTTGCGGATGGACCACCCGTGCATTGCATCTCACGCGCTTCGAGCATTGGCTTGTGGATTGATTTTTAGACCAAGATGTGCATTGCCTGATGCCGTTGCTGTTCATTCAGTCTCGATTATACATTAGGTTCCAGCGATGCAGTTCGTTACCCAAGTTGAGCTTGTGGATGGACTACCCGTGCATTGCTTTTCACGCGCATCGAGCATTAGCTTGTGGATTGATTTTTACACCAAGATGTGCATTGCCTGATGCCGTTGCTGTTCATTAGGACTTCACAGATGCTCTGATCTGTTATGGGTGCATGGAGGATGAGCCCAAGTATTCATTACAGGGAAGAAATGCATGCCGTTTGATTTGCATGTGCTGTATGAAGATGTGTACTCAATGGAGTAATACGATTGCATGAGAAATAAATACGTCTCCTTTCATATGATTACTAATTTATTTGTACAGCAGTGTGGTAGAAAATAATGTGTAATAAGTATTAATAATACAGATATATAAAAAACATGACCAAAGCAGCCAACACTGCGTATAAGAAAATGGCCGTTACCGATGAGCCAGGGAAACACCACGTGCAAACATTGTCTCATGAGATTCATTGTTAGGGAAAGCGCGAGCTTCGTGGCTATCATTTCACAGCATCAGCAGGGGAGGGCTGGATAGATGGACGTGAAGGTGGGAGCAAACGTTGTGATTGCGTTTGTGCTGGCGGATGGTCCACCTCGTGGTCATTCGTGCATGGACAGCTGTGAGTGTAACGGCCAACGTCATGGCTTATGTGAATTCAGCATGGCCAGCAATCCTGTATCATCTCTAATCCATGCGGAAATAAATAGTTTGAATTTCATTAAATTTTGTTGGAATGGAAATTTTTGCGAAGTTGTACTTCAAGTGTAGTGACTATAGCGAACTTGCAAGTGACAGTATTCCGGCCATATAGACTTTGTTCGTACGTTGCAGTGAGAACTGCCAGCCGGCATACAGACAGGACAACAATGACCGAATTCGGAAATTCTGGTAAGTGGTTCGATTTATTTCTGGTACTGCTGATATGAAATCACTAAGATGTAGGAATAGGTACATTGGAGTGCAGCATGCAAAAATGTTAGTGTCATCATTGGATCTTTCGTGGTCGGGTTCCCTATGGTTGGGCCTGTGATCAGAATACATGCTTTGGTGGTATTAAGAACATGTGTTCCTTCAGTTTCCACTGAGTAACGAATAAGTCGATTGTTAGGGTGACGAAATTTCACATAAATGGAAATATAGCAGGTACGGGTTTGGTGAAATGCAGTTGCAGCTAAAAATAAGAGATTATGTGAGACAGCTGGTGCAGTTTGGCATTATTGGGCTGGCTGAGTTGAATAGAAGAATTCGAGAATGGTAGTTCAAATTGCAACCAGAACACGTTAGTGTTAGTACTGTCGGGATGTTTTTTAGGCTAAAAAGCTAGGTCCTGTGTGCTCATTGTGGATAATTCTAGCAGAACATCGCGAAGTTGCGAGGGAACATTTCTGGTACGTTAATAGGGCCCTGAAACTATCGAAAGCGCTCCGGAAAGCTCCAAAGTGGTCAGAAGAAAATCTTATGCTGGTTTTACGACTGTTACATGTGGAATTTGTTTATTAACGAACTGCGTTTGGCGACGCAAAAGTAAAAACTGCACTTAATCTTTTATTTAATTAAACAAATACTGAAGCACGGAACTTCAATGAATGCATCATGCTTCTCGTACGAAAGCCACTACAAAGTTCTGAAGAATAGAGCTACCAACTGTTTCAAGAACTTGTCTTGATTCCTGGAGTTGTATCATCAGCACTGGCAAGTTGGGGCGCTGTTTAATGTGAAAGATGGAAGAAGAGCACCAAAATCCTTAGTAATATTAAGTGGTTTGTAGATGCACCGATTAATTGTGCAAGAGTACGTTTACCTCGTGGAAGTACCCGAGCAATTCTTAAGCAATTAGTTTTTTTCAAGTTGCCATTACAGCAAGGCAGTTCGATGTCATTGTGGGCATTGCGAACCACCTGAAATTAAAAGGCGAAAATTTTATTTCATTCCAGTTGAGACGGGGCTAATAAAAGGCCAGATACCATGGAAGACAGTTGCTCCGACTCCGAGCCAGTTGGGCTGCAGTGGGCAGCCACCCGAAGAGTGTCTTCAAGAGTCCCAGCTGTAAAGCGGAGGAATTCGGACGAATTGGTTGGCAATTGGTATGCCCGAGTCATGGAGACGAGACAACCAGAGGCTGTCGCAATATCGGGGGCTGTAGGATTGAAAACTCCAAGGAAGGGCAGTGGCCGACATGGGAAATAAGATGAGTCTTGCGTTGAAGAATGCACAGAAATTCAAGCCACCGAAACAACAACAAAAGTGGTGCCGTTGGATGCAGAATTTGCCATTGGAAGGAAGGTACGGGAACTACAAAGTTATGCAACAGTTGTAATAGTATTTTAAGTTTAAGGTCACTAATCGAAGCTTGAATTCCTGTAGGACCAGCCCATATTTGCCAGATTTGATACTGCCAGTGCCGCACGTTGCATTTCAGATTAGGAAACTACTGTGTGCTTGGATATTAGCAAAACAAACGTCCGATCCGATGATATACCTTTGGGAAATGCTGATGGGATGAGTGACGACCCCGAATTATCTGTCTAGGATAGAATGGAAGTGCAAGCCAATGATGGTGCCGTGTACGCAAGTGTTCGCAGAAAATCCTCCTGGTGATCAGTGTTTGTAGGTAATTAATGACAGTAATGTTTCGCACTAATGTTCCCACAAAAATAACTATGCTGGGTGGAACGAGGGAAGAGTGGAGTGATTTTGTAGTTTTATTCAAGAGAATAGGAAAGATGTGTCGGAGAATAGAAAAGGAAAGAAATTGATACTTAATAGATTTGAACTTGCCCTTATGGCATTGTGTCACTTGAGCTGCCGAACTGGAACTGATCATCATAATCTTAATTATGCATAAGTTTACATTGCCAATAATCTTACATGCTATTACATACTACGCAACTCTACGTGCTGTACTATGCTAGGAGAGTGAAGAAGACAGAAGGAGAAGAAGAATGCACCGTGCACTGGCCATGCGGTTGTATACTATAGCTATACATAGCGGCTCTCCATAGAGAAACCCGGTCATTGCTGTGTCAGCACATCCGATCAAATTACAATAACACTAAACTCCATATACCGATGATGATAGAAATAAATATACGATTCTTCCCCTTGAACAACAATAATAATGCTACAAACTATTGACAGGAATTAAGCTTACCTACTGAAGTTTCCCTAACTAAACAAGAGAAAAAAGCTACTGCAATTATAGCTATAATTGTTGGCTTGTACGCGCTAACAATCGTCTTAACTATGCAGGTAGATTTTGAGTATCAGAAATGCGGCTAAAAATATTTCGAGTACCCACGGCAGAAAAGCAGTAACTTGTGACGAGCCAATTGCGCTAATGACCTGAACTGTGTATTTAGGAATCTCATGGTATGTACTCCGACGACCACGATGGGTACTTCTCACGGGACGACACGCAGATGTCAACAAAAGCCATTGGGAACAGGAACAAATCACCGGTTAACGAGGAAAAGCAGGCAAGTTTTGCATCTCAGTGTTTAAAAACGGCATGTAAACTACTGTAACAGTGGAATAGTAATGACTAAGGTTCATCGGCATTCAATGATGCTTGTCGTGCGTTTACAATTTCGAGGCAGCGTTTGTTATAATTCATCCTTGTTTGTCAAATGCGTGCACAATTTTGCTATTTTTAGTCCATGTTGGCGAAAAGCATTGAACTGGGGTGGGTTTGAGGCTTGACAGTGGGCTTGCAAATCACTGATGGAGCAATAATCGAGATGGCTTGAATATACTGCTAAATACAAGTATAAGTCGTAAAAGTAGGACTATGTTCACACATTTTTGAAAACAACTGAAAATAATTCTGTAAAATGCGACTGTGCGTTGCAGTATGTGACTTTTCTGCCTTTTTGTAGCAATTGCTACGTGACAATTTCAACTTGCGCTTTTTATATTTTGTATAATCGTGAAGACATTATTAAAACGTATTGTAGGATTTGGAAATATGGGATTTCTGAATATTGTAGCATTTTGCTGCATGATTGGAATTGTAGTCACTTTATGTAGATTTTTAAGATTTTGACGGGCCTTACTGACGAAGGACAGAAGAAGTTTATGGTGCTCCAGGAATAAATTTTCATTTTCCAGCTGTCGAGTTACGCTCTTTGTACTGCAAAAACTGTGAAGTTGTATACGCCTATACATTCTACTCTTTTAATTTTTGTCGGCGTGAACTTCCGAATTGATAAACCTTTTTATGAACGTGAAAATAATATTTATAGTTTCTGTTCGTCAAACCACTGTCAGGGGTACATACCGTAACAGTGGTTCTTCATTGTGGAAAATAACTATTTACTTATCTTTTTTCGTGTTTTACATGCACAGGATGGTGGCGGAAGTCAATATTGCGCACGGAAAAGTCAACCACAAATAATTGATGGTTTGGAAGTTCGAACATCTGCCAAACCAACCACCAGCAGCGCCCTAAAGGTAATTTGCCAGTGTAGTTCTGCGAATTAAGGTGTCTGTATTAACAGCGTATGAAGGCCCTGGAAAATTTGCCCTGAGATAGCCTGCAAGCTTGCTTCGGTGCTGTTGTCATTTTGCGGTTTGCTTATGTTAATTCTTGAAGCTGAGGTTACTACGACTTCCTATTGTATTGATGAAATTTTTAAACATACACCTATTTCCAGAGCGTACAGCCGACACACAGGGAACATCAGGATTTGTTGACGTTGATGTCTTTAAGCAGTTATTATTATTATTTCCAGGTTCCAAGTTTGGAAGCACCACCAGCTGCCATAGCAACATCAACCTTCGCCCTCAAGGTAAGCTGCCAGTGCATGACTGCGAAGTAAAGTTGCTCTATGAATAGCGTATAAAGGCCCCATAAAATATGTGTGAGCAAGCAGTTTTGCTTGTCAGATTTATTAAGCATTGGCTTCGGGCATGTTACCATCTTCAAACTGTGGTTGCTATGGATTCCCATTGTCATGACCACATTGAGAAACATGCGGCTGTTTACGGCGATGAAAGCGAGCAGAAGGGGAACCTCAGGAGTTTTGAAAATGTAAATGTGTAATTCATGGTTATTATTTGTTGCAGATTAAGGGTAAATTTGGGGCTAGGCGTACAGACAGACCCACGAAGTTAAGACTTCAAAACCAGTTCTGGCAGTTCCTGAGGTTGCTTGCGAGAATTCTTTAGGAGATGGTCCAGGAAGCAGTGCTTCTGATATGGTGGTGAGTATCTTTTACTCGCAGAAATTTAAAAGTTGCTTCACCCACCTCAATGTCAATGTAAAAATAAGGATTTGAACTTAGGACATGTTGTACTTTGTAATGCTGTATGCTTCACAGCTCCCACCGAAGGCAAGGAAATTGAGGAAAAGCAACACAGATGAGTTCATGAAGCAATGTGAACCTTTCGTTGCCCGTGTAAGTGGCACAATGAAATAATGATGTGGGAGGCATTTAATATAAAATAGTGCTTCATAGTCATCCATCCTGTTTATATGTGTTGTAGTCGTCCTCCCAAATTTCAAACCGCCGCTGGTGGAACGAAGAAACAAGTAACAAACGATTGCAAAGCCTTCGTAGCTGCAATAATTCAGGACATGGCGAAACATGAAGGTTCAGGTAACGCCGTATATTATGAAAAGATGGTAGCTGAAATCGTTAGTGCTTTTCCGGGGCTGGCGAAGAATGCTTCACTTCGGAATAACATTCGGAAGAGTCTCCATCCGGAACTTGCGGATGCGTACCTATCCGAAGATAGCGACTCTGAAGAAGGTAGCGGTGACCAAAGGAGCAGAACAACGGCAGACGCATCCGGATGATAATTTTGTGGTAACTGAATGTATTATGAGCTCAAAAAACCAGCAGTAGGTATGAAATGTATTTATTTCGTATTTCTTGCTCCTGCAACTCTTAAGCCATCCAATGAGGCAGTTTAAACAGAAATCAAAAACAAAATGTCTAATTTTTAAAGCTGTAGCAAGATGGAAGCAATCTAAGCTTCACCATAAAGTAATTTTGGAAAGGTATGTTTACATTTCACTTATTATGAACTCGCTTGGGTATGTCACAAGCCATCCATAATTTTGTTGATTTACAATCCATTATTTCTTGTGCGCAGATACAGTCGGGTTAGTCTGGAGAAGGAACGAAACGAGGAAAGTTATGCCTGGCATTTGCAACTGGGCAATCCCGAAAATGAGCTGTCGGAGAATGATGTCTAGCGTGGGTATAGACTAACTTGGCCATTAAGAACCATATCCATGAAGATAGCGAAATCGAAACTGGGCAGCCTGCTGGGAACGTATCCATGCCTGTTAAAAACATATGTAAGTTCATTTAGCATCATGTTGTGATGACATTGCTGTTTTCGTGTTGCAAGGGCCAAATAAATAAATAAATAATACCAAGTATATTTTTGTGATTCATAGCTCGATATTGAGGCGGAGGAATACTTCGGCGGTGACGAAGAGGAGAAGAAAAGAAAGCTGATGGAGTACAAAAGTAATGTCGACTCGACTTGGGCAGCGATTCGGAAACTGGATCCAAAACTGGTGAGCATTATTTTTAAATTTTTGTACGCTTATAGAAGTTTGCGAGGCGAAGTTCATGACTAAGCCAGTAATTTAAGCTTTGATGTTCTAGGAGTCCTCTGAAAAAAATTCTTCCTTGGCATCAGTGTGTTAGGAGAAGACCTTGTCCACTTCACACATGCAAGTTATACTGTGTAGCAAAATTTTAAATCATGTTTGGTATGTAACTTCTCATGTGTTTCATTATTATGAATTTGTAGGACGACGGACAAGAAGCATGCGTCAATACCTATGTCTTTTGTGATACAAAAACAGGTAGTCATCTTGAAGTACGCCGGTTTCCAATGGGCGGACATGGCAAACTTGGGAGAAGCACTTGGTTATGCCTTACTGCTACTGATGCTTTTTGACTTTCCCTATAAGAATAGGTCGCAGCTGCTGGAAACAATGTATTTCGGTTTCGAAGTCCCGGGAATGCACCAGATGACACTTTTTACTTTACACTGCATGCTCACCCTTCCGCTGCAATCATACATCAGCACCTGCGGTTCATCTGTTCATCGCGTAACCAGTCTTACGTGCTTTAGCCTAATGCACCAAATTTGGGCGCAATACATGCACAGTTAGCCCTAAGTTTTCGTTCAGTGTAGCACTTATCGTGTCCCCCACAGCCTCAGTGCTGATCGCGTTCGAGTAAAGGTTTCTGTGCCACCCTGTGCCAACAAAATGAGTGAAGCGGTTGTACGCTGATCAAAAGTTAAATATTCGAGCACTCCAAGGAAGCTTTACTTTTAGTACTGACATTTATATTCCTTGTGGACGTACGCGTGGATGTACACCCCGAATTCACATTTATTTTACAAACAAATCTATGACATTCAAAAGGGGGGTTTCTGCAACGATAGTGGAAGTCAAAACAGGATTGCGCTGAATACGCGTGAATGCTGGATGACTTTTTCCGCAACACGATTTCTGTTTTTGGTGCTTTTCAAATAACTTTTCCTCTGCTTCATAGATCTATTACAACAGCATGCATCCCGCAAAACACTGGATTTCTCCCACGTCATCACTATCGTTATCCGATACAGTGGAAATGGTATATAACGGTTTCTCCGGGGACAGGTCAAATTTAACCGTTATATAAAATCACCGTTGTATCCCATTTAGCGGTTATCACTGTTAATTCCCATTTTGCATGTGTTCAATGGGGTGATGTGACTTTTGCCACCTTATTGGCCCCTGCAGTCGACATATTCGCCGCTAAAAGTTGATGAATTTGAAACCTAAACGTGATTCATCAACCTCAATGCTCGTGGTTGCCACTATATACGACCGCATTACAAGGTCTTCCGGAGCAAAAACCGTATAAACTCTGCAAAAACCGCTATAAAATCCTGGATTTGGGCCCTGGGCATGGAAATTTGCACCGTTATACAAAATTACCGCAAAAAATTACCGTTCTATCAAGGATTTTAGGTCCTGAAATAACATAGGATCTGCCAGGTTATCCCAAAACGCACCGCTATGTAAAATTACCGCTGTATCCCATGCTGTTGTATACCATTTCCACTGTAGTGCCATACTTCTCCCATAGGCAGCATATTACTTCTCCCACAATCCTAAAATTCTCAGACAACCTTCGCTTCTTCCACAGCATCATATGTCCAGCCACCTGCTTTGCACGTGTCGTTGTAATACTCGCACTACCAACTGCGATAAGAGTTTGAACTTACCGAAATGTGAGAAGATTCAGAATCTTTGAAAAGTGGGAAGGGGGAGCGAAGTTCAAATTGGCACTAAATGCCGATGAATTTACAATTTCTGGCATTTGAGCCCAGTTTATTCCTGTTGGTTCAATTTAATTACGACTTTCATACTCCTTTTGACAGCTTCCAGGTAAGGGAGCAATTATCGCAGTCAATCATTCAATATCCTTACGCTGATATTGATCAGTTTTTAGTAGTTGCTATGCGGAAATATTCCAAAGTGAGTTGTGACTCTCGATCAGTGGCAATCGATCCAGTGCTCCCGTCCCGGGCAGTAAAATACAAGCGTCCTCCTGTCCTTCTTCCAGTAGTTTCCATTGCATTGGTCATATTACATGTGTTGTGTTTCAAAACTTTCTCCGTCGCTGCCGCTTCCAGTTCAGTCATAACAGACAGAGCAGAAACATTTCGGTGTTTCAGTAGACTTTGAGTTACTATTCTCATTTTACGAAAGTATTTGTGCCGTTGATAAACAAGCCTGGAAAACGGGAGAAGTATTTTTATAAAAACGACGCTATTATAATTGCAGAAACGGAAGCTGTTTGCCAGAACGACGACTTTTTTGGTTGAATCCAAGAGTTCGGCAAAATGGAAAGGTAATGCTATTGAATTTGTTCATGTTGACTTGATTCAAAGTTTTACCAAGTCTGCCGATCGTTATAATATTTTTAGGGAGTTGAACAATCACAAATCTTCCCACCGAAGTGATGGCGAGGCTGAAGATTACGAACCAGGAGGAAAAAATCTAACAGCAAGAATCGAGCAGGAGCAGGATCCCGATGAATATGAAGAAAATCCTGTCGTTATTTCAGTGAGAAAACATTTTCGACATGCTTTGGTTAAATGGGCCATAATAATCAGCAGAATTTTTAAAATTTTGACTCCTAAAGATAAAGTTTACTTCAAATTTTTTCCAGGCTGTGGTTAGAACTGATGCAGACGACGTTGGTGACGAAGGACCCGTTCAATCCGCGCTGTCAAATCCACTCGTGCTCCGTCATATCTTTTCCCGCCTACCAACAAATCAGCTTCTAAAGGTTTGCAGCCTTGTCAATAAAACTTGGAACATCCAGGCACGAACATTTGTCAGAGACCACAGAAAATGCGAGGTAACTGTGTATTCCAAGGGAGCCGAAGAAGTCTGCACGGCATGCAGTACTCTCGAGAAACTTGCCCACAGTGTGTCCGGAATGAATGTTGTCCCAATCAACTCCATATGCTACACAGAGCAACACACTAGAGTATCTTCAGGATCAAGCTGAAAAACCTGAGCATTCAGATGCAAAATTTCCAATTCCGCTGTGCTTCTCAGCAATTTGTTGCTCGAATGCTACGTGAAAATTCTGCTCAACTCCAGACTCTGACATTTAATGGAATATCGCCTCTGCTCGCTGAACTTTTAAAAGACTGGGTTCCTCATCACCCAAAGTTGCAATCTCTTTTCATATGTAGTCCGTTCAAACAAGATGCCCTGAAATACAAAGATTTATGCGGAAGAGTTATCCAAAATGCCCCAAATCTAAAGACTGTCATCCTGGAAGACATGTCTCCATACAGTGCTTATTGGTTCCTTCCTCACCCTAAATATTTCAAACTTCTGGATCGGCTCGTCTTGGACATTAATTCAGTTGAGTGTGAGAGAGTGAACCTGCAGATTGCCAGAGCAAGCTCAGCCCTTAAAATACTTCGTTTAACTTACAACCGCCGTCACCACATAGTGTACAACAGTTTCATCACTATCCTGGAGAAGCTCCTTCACAGCAATAAGGAAAGCCTGGAGATGCTTCATTTGGCAGTTGAAGGCAACATTACAAGAATATTCAGGTCATTTTACTGGCCAACACTTATAAGATTGGAGCACCTTGATTTTTTCGCCATGGGTGGCTATACATCCCTATTGCACGCAATTACGACATCAGTGGACTATGGGAGGATCTTTCCAGCTCTTCAAAGTGTCCGGCTGAAGGAAAATGGCTTGCAAGATGATGACTCGAACGAGGAGACCAGCACTGATGACTGTACGCCTCGTGCATTTGTTTGTAAAACGCTGTCCAAACTGGAGGTGGAGCTGAGCATGGCCACTCTCAGTTTCTCCCAACTCAAGGCTACTTTCCCAGCTACACTCAAACTTCGATAAACCGGACGCCGGATTAACGTATTCTCCGGTATAACGTAATGAAAATCTGGGTCCGTTCTGACGGAGTGTGGTGTAAACTGCACCGTTTATAACGTAATCTCCGATATAACGTAACAAATTTGGGGGGATTTTGAGGCTACGTTATATAGAAGTTTGAGTGTACAGTGCATCTTATTCTTACCCAAATGAAACCGAATAATTTGCCTTCATTCTGGCAGATCTTTCGACTTTGGCCTAAACTGGAGCAACTGGAGCTACGAGGAAGTGCGGTGGGTTTCTGCCCAAACCATGACGCTGAGTTTTGCGGGATTTCGAGGGATGAAATGAGAACTTATTACGGGAAAGATGAAGGATTCTTGAGAGCCGTACACATTGTACCCATACGGCCATGCATCTCCACATTGCCAAGTGAGCACTGCCAAAATCACATTGCAGTATCAATCCACGTTATCTAAATTTAATTTAACAAAGTTGTTGTTTTTTTTCGCATTTAGATTTGAGACGTCTCTCCATAGTTTCCAGGTTGTCGAGGAGTGAGACAGGGGCATCAGTTGGACTAGCAGATCCCCAGGCGATGTTTCTCTCCAAAGCCACTTACTTGTTGGTCTTTGAACGATTGCCTCTCCTGACACTTGACATCAAGTTTGACGATTTGGTTCGTTGGGATTACCCAGAAGCAGGTAACAACAGCCTTGGCTGTACTCATGGTAATGAGGATGCCTAGTATGTAATAAAGTTGCTGAAATCAAACAAAACAGTAATAATAGCAATGTAGACGACACAGTGTGGAGACAACTAAGAGGATTCATGTGATTCAATTTCATTCTGTAACGTTTTGAGACCGGGGGACAACCTCGGTGGACACAAGAAAAATTGCGAATAAAGCACCATGAAAATCAAGTTTTTGGACGTTGCGGCCCGGTAAAATATAGAAATCTGGAAAATTTGCACACATTGCGCCGGAGGCTCCTCCTTAGCTGGATATTGGCAATAATTTGTAATATTTTAGCATATTTTAGCCACTTTTTCAGATATTCTATGGTTGTTTGAAATTTTATCGCAAATACATTAGTTTTCTCCCGTGCGTCTGAATCCACGAAGGACATGTCCCGCATGTGCCCCGCGGTTCAAATTGAAGCATCTGCTGTGCCCTGTTTCTATGTAGGCGTCTATGAATTGCCGAGCAGACCCATCTGACTAATTTAAACAGCCGCAACATTCATCAACTGTTGGCACACAGCTGGCATTATTACTGCTGTAGTTAAACCTATCATCCTAAAACTATTATTGCATTTAAATTTAGCTGGCCCAATAAAAACACGCGGCTGAGACTTCAGTGTAATTCCCCTAAAATGTTGTATTCGCCCTAAAGACAGGAACAGCATCACAGGCAGGAAGAATATCAGTAGTAATAAAACAACACATTCGGTCCACATCTTGAAAACTTTATTTTCACAAGGCCAAAAATTTATTTCTCGTACTAAAGGACGAATTGTTCGTGCTTGCGATGGAGAAGTAAATCAGAAACCATGCGCACGACCACTGACTAATCTTGGAAACCGCAGCAGCGCCTCGTCCAACGCACTTCTAGGATACCAGATGGAGAGAAACATCGCCTGGGGATATGATAGTCCAACTGATGCCTAGTCTGACGCGGTGACCACACCGAAAATATGGGGAGGCGTCTCAAATCTGAAGGTGGAAAAAATGCAAATATGGAAAAATCTTTATCGATTGAATAACGATCGAACTTGGTCAGATACTCTATTTTGATGTTTGAGTTGCTCACTTCACACTGTAGAGATGCATGGCCATATGGGTACAATTTGTAGGGCTCACAAGAATTCTTCATCTTTCCCGTAATATCTTCTCATTTCATCCCACGAAATCGCGCAAAACTAAGCGTCAAAGCAAAGTCGTAGGATCTGCCAGAATGAGGGCAAATTGTTCGGCTCCATTAGAACGAGAATCAGATGTACTACATCTAGGAAAGTAGCCTTGAGTTGGGAGGAACTTAGAGCGCCGATGCTCAGGTCCACCTCCAGTTTAGAGACCGTTTTACAGACAAATGCTCGAGGCGTACAATCCCCCACACCGTTGTCTTCATCTACGTCATCTTTTTCAGGACCATTACTCCGCCCAAGTCCCAAACTTTGAAGAGCAGGGAATATCCTTCCATAGTCCACCGATGTCATAATTGCATGCAGTAGGGCTGTCGAGCATCCACGTATGACTAAATTGATGTGCTCAACCTTTGTAAGCGTTGGCCAATAAAAGGACCTGAAGGTCTTTTCAATTTAGACTTCAACCGTAAAGTCAGTCATCTTATGGTTTTATTCCTAACAGCTGTGAAGGAGCTGCTCCAGGATGATAATAAAACTATTCTAAATTACGATTCACTTCTGTGGTAATGTAAGTGAAGGATTTTAAGGGATTCGGCGACCTGTAATAGACTGAAAAAGTCCAGCATTTTGTAATATTTAGGATGGGGAAGAATGTATGAAGCCGTATGCGGAGGGAACTTTCCCGGGACGAGTCTTTAGATTTGGGGCATCTTGGATAATTCTTCTGTAGAAGTCCCTGTAGTTTATGTCATCTCGTGGGAACGGACTACATATGAAAATAGATTCCAGCTTTGGAAGATGAGGAGCCCAGTCTTTTAAAAGTTCGGCGAGCAGGGGCGATATTCCCCTAAATGTCAGAGTGTGGAGGTCAAAAGAATTTTTACGCAGCTTTCGGGCAACCAAATGCTGAGAAACACAGCGGATTCGTAAATCTTGCCTCCGAATGGTCAACTTTTTCGGTTTGATCCCCAAGATATTCTCGCTCGTTTTCGATACTGCTGAACCTGCAATTGTTCTGCTGATCTGATTTCGTTGTGACGGTGTAGCGTATGGATAACACTCATTACGAACACACTGTGGGCAAGTTTCTGAAGAGTACTGCATGCTGTGCAGATTTGTTCGGCTCCCTCGGAGTACACATTTACCTCGCATTTTCTGTGGTCTCTGACTAATGTTCAAGTCTGGATGTTCCAACTTTTATTGAAAAGACTGCAAACCTTTATGAGCTCCCGTTGGGAAATATTGTACACACTTTGTGCAGGCCGCTGTGCCGGAATTCTTTGCTGAAAAGTGGCCGATTTTTGTGTCCAAAATTCCGGCACAGCATTATCGACTTATCCTGACCGTGTAACATTGTAACATAAAGAGAGCAACAGGAACGGCCTTGTCCAAAATTTTGGACAGCGGCTCATACGGCATTCTTATTGTGTGTCCACACATTTGAACAGAGCAGAGGTGCATGGCTTATCATGCAAAAAAAATTCTGTCCAGGCTTTTGGACAGCGTGTACACTTTTCTGTGCAAGCAAAATCTTGTACTGAATCTGTACACAAAACTTCCCAACGGGCTGACTTGTCGGCAGGCATTCAAAGATTTGGTGGAGCACGAGTGGATTTGAAAGAGCAGATTGAAACGGTCCTCCGTCACCAACATCATCTTCATCAGTTCTACCCGCAGTCTGGAAAATTATGTCAAGCTAACGTTATCTTTAGCAGTCAAAATTCTAAAAAAAAATTCGGATTACACGGCACATATAATCGCAAGGCATGAAACGTGATCTTACTGAAATAAAGACAGGATTTTCTTTGTATTGGTCGGGATCCAGCTCGTTTGTTTTTGTTTTAATTTTTCCTCCTGGTTCTTCATCTTGAAAGTCACAATCATGTCGATGTGAAAATCTGTTATTGTTCAAGTCGCTAAAATATTGCAATAATTGGTAAATTTGATAAACTTTGAGTCAAGTCATCATGAACAAATTCAACAGCATACCAATCCGTTCTGTCGTAATTTTAGTTTCAACTCAAAACATTCGTCATTTGACAATTACTTAACTCAAACTGAAACAAAATTGTATTTACTCACACCCTCATGAGTAGGTTCATGTGCATACTCAAACTCACTACCTTCTCAAACGTGCTCAAAATCTTTAAGTAATACTCATACTTAGTTCAATGTCTGCCCAGTGGCGTCAAGACCATTGAGCCATCCGCATAAAAGTAACTCCCGATTTACACACGGACGGGACGCGTAGCACGAAGGAATTTACGAGAATGCAATGGTAGCTTCTCGCGACGTCTCCACATGGCCAGAACTTGCACAGAAGTTTCGTACACCTCACCAAGTCCTTTCCAAAATGTTGTCAGTAGATCCAAAGCAGAACATGGACACGAGAAGTATCCTTATCTCTCGAAACCCTTCAGCCCAGACGCTTCCACAGAGTCCGAAGATAACTACTGTGATAAGAATCACCGCAACACTCCACAGGACCCAACGCATGACTGTTGTAGTTCCCTTGCATCACCTGTAGCGTCCTCTTCTCTAGCCAGAACCTTTTAGGTGTCATACTCTTCGTCAGTCTGTTTACGAAAGAATTAGTCAAAAATCAATAATTGTTTTGCACAAGTTCAGTAGCAGTTGACAGTAGCGCAGATTTACTTGAGAATTTCCAGAGCATTTTGAGCCGTGCGGTTGTGGGCTATCAAGAAGGTGCAGATGGAGTAGATTGTGGACCATTCGGTGCACCAGATGTTGCGTTGGAACAGTGCCACAGCGATGAGAGAGGTGAGGATATGCGGAGCAGTTGGACGCAAGAACTTGGTCGCAGTGTTCAGAATTATGACCACAATCCCCGTACACATTACTGTTCGAATGAACGGACCGAACCCTTTCGGCTTCACATTCGCTGCTCGACCAATTCCTAATCGTTTTCATTCACAGTGCAGTTTTGAAGAAGGATTTTGACACCCGAATTATTCCACAAGTAATAAATCTAATGCTAATTTTACTATTCAAAATTTCCCTGTTGATACAGGAGAATTAGATTGGTCAAAAGGTTGAACTGATCCACATTGAAGAAGGTGCCAAGTTGGACCATGGCTGGGATGCTATAAAAGAAGGCGACGTATTGTAATCCGCTCTTCTGCATTTTGGTTGTGGTATTTTGATCCAAGTATGAAATCTGGATCCACCTGCACACCACAAATGACTCGTAGCTTATGTAAAAAGCAAGCTGTGCGACGAATGCGAAATATCTGAGGCTTCTCCGGACCGCAAATTCAACTTTATTTGTTTCTTCTGACCAAGTGTAGGGAGAAGTGATTGGCCTAATAGCGACAAATTTTTAGAGTGAGCTTTAAATACCGGGCAAACTCGTCCGTGCCCATCTTGGACGGCTTACAAACCCGTACTGCCGGCCGGGGTCCACTTGGAAAATCCTTGAACTTAATTCTTCCAGTCGGAACTTTTAATTTGTTAAGTGAGGGAAATGGGATGTCCACGTGGAGGATAATTAAATTCTAAATGTAGTTATTATATACTCTACTTTGAGAGCTGGGTAGTAGTCTAATCTCTGATTACAGATTACGATTAGAAATTAAAGTAATTTTAGTTTCTAATCTGCCAAATTTGATTCAGAAATGTAATCTAGTAATCTGTAATTTACAAATCATACATCAGTTGTAATCTGAATTCGTAATCTGAAAGCTGGGCTTTAATATGTGTTAATCATTAGAGTACATGCCGATAGATTATTTTCGCATGGAAATGCCAAAAAATTGCTCACAGCGAGAAATTGTTGCGCATGTAACACAAATCCAGCTTTCCCTCGCTACGGCCTTACCTGCGGAAACCGAAAATAGATCCAACTATAAACATATCTTCAGCAGTTATTCCTTTTCTAGCCCGTTAAGATGTAATCTGTAACATTTATGGCAACTCAGTCGCGTTGGAATCAAGCATCTGCCTAAGTTTACACGTGCATTTAATGACTGATATAATATAATATAAAGCCTACCCTGGTGCTCCACCCTCGAAAATTGTTTGCAGCGCTGCACAACTTACTAAATCCATACCAGAAGATAATATACTTGCCGAACTGCCGGAGCCCGACCCAACTTTTACATGTGTTACAGCAGTAGTAAAACCAATAATGAAAGTTGGGCTAGCAATTTACATTCCTACAGGCTGCCAGAAAGGAACAATCAAGTAACTATTTTACCTCGGGTTATCCTGTCTTGAGCATTATATATCTAAGCATATGGCTACTATGGTAGGGCCTGGGAATTCTACGGCACTGCAGGTCAGGCGCGGGCCCAGAAATAGATCATAGGGGGCGTGGCGAGTAAGTTGCTCTAAAGGCGCAAAAACATTGCGAGATTTTACTGTGCAGCATTAGCAGTTTTTAACGCAGCATTATTTTTCACACCCATTTGGGCTTATATGCGGCTTGAGCCCTCCATCCTTATCATTAATGCTACAACAAAATAACAAAAATGCGGCCAAGTCTGTCCATATTTTATCGCTTATCTCGTGGCAACAACAGTTTTAAAGTAATAGGGAACAGGATCTGCGTGTCAGGCGGTGATATAATCGCAAAGATTATAAATAGCACTGTAAATCAAACAAATAATATTCTTTCCCTCAAAGAGCCCGTAACTTCATTTTGCACCGTTCATGCACCCATTGATGGTTTCCAAGGGACGAAGAAAAGCTCAAAACCATTCACACAAAGTTCCAAGTTGGCTCAAATTCAGTCGCCCGTAAGCTCGCCCTCGTGGGTTACGGAGGAATGGGGAAGTCAGAACTGGCAAGAAAATACGTGGCTGATTATTTCCGCTTTCACCCTGGTGCTGCGTGGCTGGAAGCCGAAACAGAAGAAAGTTTGAGACAAAGTTTTGTAGATTTGGTTGACTTGCTTCAACTGCAGCCCGGATCGAACGAAAATGGAAGAGACATTGCAAAACGAGCATTTTGACATGTTGGAAAACACATCCCATCCGCGCTATTCATTTACGACAACGCAAACAGGCTGGAGAGCACACCAGAGGGCGGCTTTGGCATTCTGGACTATTTGCCACAATAGATTTATGGTCAGCCACCTCTGATTCTGATTACGTCCCGCACCACAGACTGTTGGAGGCGGGACGGTGTTGAAACAGTAGATGTGGCGGAGCTGACTGAAAAGGAGACAGTAGATTTCTTTCAGTCGCGTTTTGGACTCTCCGTGGGCCAACTACAAGGGAATTCACGATTGAAGAATCTGATTGAAGATCTGTCAAATTTCCCTCAGGGTTGCCCTTTAGGTCTTCAGCTTGCAGCTGGAAGTATGAATTTTATTCCGACACAAGACCCGGTCAATTTGCTCGAAAGGGATATGTAAAAATTTATTAGCTTAATCAGGACGATGACCCAAAGTGAGCTTTTTGACAGGAGGGCGGCCAGTGTGACTGGCTATCCCCACACGTTTCGGATCGTTTGGGAGGCAACGATGCAGCGACTTGACAGGGAAGGGTATGCTATAGCAGCTCAACATATCCTTCGGATTTTGGCTTACTGTAACCCCGACAGGACCGAAATTGAGGATCTGAAGGAAGTGTTCGAGGCCTTGGCGCTGCCAGGTATGATAACTGATGGCGACAACACTTTCGATTTGGCTACGCAACCGTTGCAAAGGCTTGCTATAGTATGGAAATACGAGGGCAGGTGGCTCACGTCACATAGTACGTGTGTTAAGGTGCACCGAATTGTGCAGAAGCTTTTGCGCGAAGCAGATAGCAAAGTAACCGGACTACTTAGTATATTTATGGCCAAGAAGCATTTCATGACTTCGTACCGTCTGACTAGGGAGCCGATTCAGACTATCCCGTCATTCATAATGCGATCCAACAAATTCATGATGGATTGGCTGTTGTGCTACGCCCAAACTCTACGGCTGGGCTGTACAACGACGTCTGGCAATACTGCACGGCGACTGCAATTCGGCTCCACAGAGCTGGAGAAGCTTCGACGTAGCGGGAGTGGGAATTTAAAAGAAATATTGGCAACTGTGGAGCTCCTAAAGATAGTTGAAACGGAAAGGGACGTTGGAAAATTATACGTGGAAGCAGTTGGGCATTCGAAATCACACCAGGGCTTGTTAACAGTCATGGCTTGCATGTGGGCCGCAGAATGGTTTTTTTTCCAAGCCGTATCTATGCAATCCGCTCATTTTGCGGCCGTTGGCTCTTTGCGTTTCTTTTTGGTTGTTGGTGTTCGGACTGGCTGTTGCATTTACTATTGTTTTCAGAGAAAGCTGGTATGAAGTCGCATTTAGCGTGCCCTTTCTTTGCGGTGGTTCCTGGTTTGCTTTTGGGTATCACAATTTATTTTTTATGAAGAACCGCACAAAAGCTGTCACTGTCAATGATTTTAAAAAGGCAGACTTATTTCGTTATCTGTATGTACGTTTCGTACTGGGCTTCCTCGTTACAGTTTTTATCGCACTTCACCTTGCTGGCTATTAGTGAGTCCCGACCCCGCCCAGTCTGCTCAGGCTTTGATTCACTGACCTGAACAGTTTCTATTATTTTTGCTGTCATGGCTTACCACAGTTAATTTACTATCTGCTACTCATTACTAAAAAACTATGGTACTGCTGAAGATCACTCGGGTCATAGGTCAAACAAGGGAGTAAGTCCGAATTCGGAATTCCGACCTGCATGTTTCTGTAGGTATAGCTTGGAATAACACTGCGTTTTCCGTGAATGAGAATGAGAGATCATAACACTATGATACATAATAGCAAGATCAAAGCGATAGCAGGAAAATAAGTTGATTTAGGACCTCATCCCAAATGTTATAAGGGACCGCGAAGGAGAGCTCTGCAAACTCTGCTATGCGCAACTGCAACGGCCGAAGCGCACGACCTCGTCGAAGCATCTCTATTTGCCTTTCTCTCGGAAGATTCCGGAAAAATCCAGCGCTCCTCACCCATGCAGCCTCCCATGCAGCCGGCGGATGCATTTAAAATAACAGGAGCAGTCTATACTTCATGTAGCTCATCACGACGGCATTCACAAGTTGCAAGCACCTGTACCCCTTTTCCATCTCTTCCCACTTTTTCTCATACGACAACTCAACTTTCCTAATTACAAAAAAAGGGAAAAGGTCACTACTCTGCCATACCTTTACCACACTTATTTTCTACGAAATAATTACTTTACCTAAGCAGGTCAGCCGCAGCTTCGAGTACACGGAAACCAACGAGGATAGTGGAAACGTTGAATACTATGAGGTACGTAGCCGGTAAGAGCGTCATCACTTCTACCGGATAAAACAGAACCTTCCAAATAATGTCTGGTAGGATCTTAGGCAGGATTCCCATGTGTCGTAGTGCAGGAAATACACAGACAGGCAACGAGTCGAAGACCAAGCTGAAAGCAGCGGCATTCAGTGCTGTGACCTGCGCGATCCACGTAAGGCCTATCAATTTCACACAAGTGGTGGGGCTATCCCACAGCGTCAGTTTCCCTCTGTCGGCAGTTTTGGCGAAATAGTCCAGAATGCTTTTTGTACTGCTCAGAATCTGAAACATCTCTCTACCCATCCGCGTTGATCCCATTGCAGAGGTGAATAGAGTCATGGAAATAATACAGTAGCAAGTACACATATAAGTGGTCAGGTCGAGCTCCCCGGATGCAGCTTTGTGCGCAGTAGCAGCAAGCCTGAAGGCCATTATGAATCCACCAGTAACTAAAACCATGTATTGCCCCACATGGTGCCATGGCGAGCCCCAAAAACACCTTCCATTATTGCCCGCTTCAAATGGAAATAGCAGCATTGAAGAGCAAGCTTCAAGTTGGTAGCTCCAACACTTTTCGGCAATCTGGCTAACAAGTGTAGCCATGCCAACGGAGCAGCTTTGTTGTTTCACAACGCGTAATTTATGCTTCTGGACTCCCCGTCCAATTCCATGCTTTTTAGAAGTAGAGTTTTTCACTATTGCAGTTCAATGTTAGCTCGTGGCACACTGTTTCAGTTCCCGGTTCTGTTCAAGGCTTTAAAGTGAACCAAAACTCCGATAAAATAGTCCTCGCGTATAGAAACTCTTAATCAAGGCCAAAAATTAATGAAATGTAGGCTTTTCAAGTTAGAGCTGACAGGCATGGCTGGAAAGGAGGGAGAAACATGGGAAAGGATGCAAAGGGGCAGTCAGGCGGTCTGGTTATGAATTCTGCTGATACTGATTAAATTGTCTGAAGTTTAACTGTCAAAGTTTAAGACTGGCTGTGAAAATTGAGTTGCTTTCGTAACGGGTTCACTAGACACGGACATTAGTCTAAAAGTCTTGTGACAGTGAACAGTTTCGTAAACCGGTTGTACGTGTTGACAAAGTTGGACGGAAAAATCAATGCCGAGTACCATAGGCGGAACCCGTTTGAGTTTGGGCTGCCCAGCCCGCCCATTCGTTCAAGAATGTTTTTCCATGGGCTGCCCTGCCCGGCCCGAAAAAATTCAGCCACATATGATGCCCGCCCGTTCAGGCCCAATCAGACAAATTCAAGGAGTCCACCACCGTTTGGGACAAGCCTGGGAAAATATTACCTGCTAGGGATTTTTTGGGAATCCAGCTAATTTTGCCGTGCCTTTCAAACAAGCATTACTTTACGGTGTTAATCAATGAATGTGTTGGCCGCGTGGTGCTAAACGACGACAAGGTCCCTACATCACCATGTTCTTGTCTAAATCATTATGGAGTTTTCTGAAACAAGCAAGTCACCGTCGCGCCGAAGTCGGTACGAATATGGCTGAGCTTGAGTTTCCGTAGGATTTCCGGGACATGCAGAATTCTCGCTGATAACATCTCTGGTGGGCACATTCGGGCGCCCTAGCCCAAGCACATTGCCGAAGCTGATGCCCATGCCCGCCCGGAATGAATGAAACCCTATTTGGGCAGCCCACTTCAGCCCACGAATTTTCTCTTGAGCGCCCATGCCCGCCCATGCCCACCGGGCATTGGGCGGGCCGAATATGGGCTGGGGCATCCTCAAATGGGCCACACCTATGCCGAGTACCCCACGTTTCTCCAAATCCGTCGATCAATAGACTCACAGGTACCTGAAATTATTTTTGCATTTGGCGTTTTTATGAGTACCCAAAACTGCCGCGCGTAACTCTGAGAAGTTTTATCGAACGCTGGCTCCAATTATGATTCGAACAATGAGTAAGTTACTGAATGTTAAAGTTGATGGCCAAGTTGGTGCAACTGACAGTTAACCGTCGTGTTCATCTTTTGTGCACTAAATACTGGATGTAAAGTTTCTCGCCACATTACTCACAAATATTTTCCCTAAATTTCAAGAAAAACAAACAGAAATGCCAGGTTCTTTTAATTGTAATCCTGTGTATATATTGCTCCTCTCTAAAAGTGAGATAATACGGTAGAATTGGATATTCAAAAATGTTTCCAATATTGAATTACTATTGTTGTTATTACTATTATTACCTGGCCCAGCACATACTGGTTAACAGCATGGTAACTCCCAAGTCCTTTCTTGCTAATTAGGGGCAATGACGTAGGCAGCAGCCACATCATGAAGTCATACAAATTGGAGCGGTGATGTTCGTACCGTCCAGTCATCCTCTCTGGTTATAATAATGATATGAATTAGGTTATGCTAATTATATAGGCGTAATGCCATAGGATATGAGTTGGGCACATCAGAGAGTATCGGGCCCTTGTACTGTAATGATCATAATACAGTGCTCTAATAATAAGTGCAAGTATCTATCAATCATTGTGCTTACACATCTCTCATTTATTGGCATCACCAGAAGGACCACCAGATCTTGGTACATACGTGACTGTCATAACAACTACTACATATTCTGGAAGCTATTAGTGCTCACGCCATACCTAACTCTATCATACCGATAATCCATAAATGGAGGCCGAGGAAACTGGCCAAAGTGTATCGATAGCGATAGAAAGTTAGCCCCTTTGTTTCTGGGTTCTTCTGTTCAACCACACGCTGAATAAATGGCTTGCAAACGGTTTCCGTGCTTAGAATCCCATCAAGGGGAATCAAATGAGTCAGATTACCCGCACATTTTTCCGGATTGTCTAGACAAAATGGTGTTGAGTCCCCAAATATGGGCCGTATGAGTACGAGGTCCGACCGGAAGACTTTGGCTAAAAGTGCAGCAGTCAGGTAGAAAGACAACGTGGACGGCTAGTAAAGCTGCAATAATAGCAATAGAAGCGAAGAAAGCAAGAAGAACGGTAAAAAATTCGAATTGAACTTTTTCCGCGACAAGGAGAACGGCCCTTGAGCAGCAGACCATGGCTGCTGTTCTTATTCTTTGTTTCGCTTACTCAAACTTGGACAATTTCGATACTGCATAGTAGGGCGAACTGTAGAAGCAGAGTGAGTTGAATTCCGCACGTCTGAGGTAGCCTTTTAAGTGGCTGGATAGGTAAATAATTCACTTAGAAGCGGTTTATGGTAAGTAATGAAGAGTGTATTTGGGCTCACAGAATTTAGTACCAATGGAGCCAATAGTCAGCCGTTCAACACTCAGTG
>JAQFYD010000168.1:0-26220 GCA_034694225.1 Bourletiella hortensis | reverse complement strand
TGCATTTCGGGTATTGCCAGTGTCCTAATGTAATTATTGCTTCTTGCGCATAAAAATATTGCCACTGTACAAAAAAATATTGTCGTGAAAAACAAATGCCTATGTCCTCCCTTTTCTTTTATTTTCAATTTCCGGAGCATTACACGCATTGTATGCCTTAGTGCTTCACGACGTGCATTGAGCCATTGTGGACATCAACGAGGTTCAAACCTACCGGTCACGTCATATCACACGGTCTAAGATTCCCATGGGCATCTAAAATTCCGCAAAACGGCAAGATTTTTAAGTTTCTTGCGGAAGGTAGGAGTATATTAATGCTAAGAAGCAATCATAAGATCAATTGAGAATAAAATGATAAAGAACAAAGTAGAATTATTGTAGTATTTGAGCCCTAATGTTAGGAGCAAGACGTCAAATATGGAATATGAATCATAGCAATAAGAATTCCAATATTTTCTAGCTATCTATTCCCTCCATTGTTTCATCAGTCAGGATAAATTATTTGTACAGCTAAAAAATCTGTCCATCATTATTATTGTCATAAGAAGAAGAAGAATCTTGTAATTATTCCTCATCATCGCTCATGAATGCAAGGTCGTGTTGTGACATTTGATGCTAGGTGGGGAGTCAGCAATTTTGGTGTGAATGATAAATCTCTCGTATGCTGTACCGATACATAGTAGTGACGAACTTGTAAACATTTCCTCTTCTCCTCCGTATTAAATGTGCAAATTACATTGTCAGCATTACCCACTCTCGACTTTGCTCTCATCATCATTTCTATGTATTCTTAAGGAGTGTTAATGGCACTCCCAACTCAATGTAGGAAAACTAATGTAAACAATCTTTAACACCGCCACAGTACAAGCGGCTGGTAATTATTATTCAGAGTATTCGGTTTCATGATGCCTTAACGGCAATTCATTAAGTATCAGTTTCCTTTTCAAGTATACCGTCTATCTTTTCAATTCTCCTTTAAATAAAACACAAAATAACTTCAATTCAATGTTCGCTTTAATACAGCATATCTCCGACGTGAGAATAATAAGTGGCAAAATAGTACCGTCATTTACGTTCATACTCGTCGACGCCTAAAGCTGACCATAGGGTTATGACGTTATGAGTCTTTACTCCAACACATGGACGAGATTAGCAAAATTAAGAGCACCTACTGCATTATCCGAACTACGTAAGATCCTCCGCATGTGAACCAGCGTTTGCGAACACGCCTAAGAATGGACCGATCAGTATTTTAGGGCTGAGAGACTAATAAAGACTTTCACAGGCAACTTTCTCATAACTAATTGATTTATTTGAGCACTTGGGTACACATAGGTAATAAATAATTATAAGTCAGTAAATGAGCTACTGGCAGTGCCGAAACTGACTGGACTGAATACATGTTGTGTGGTAAGTTACAGTTTACGATCCCAAACATTCGGGATGCCTATAACTTCCTTCGGAAGCAAACTTTTTGGCAATACATTTCCCGGAGCCCTCAAAATACAGATCTACTTTTTCCTTGTACTCCTGCAAACGGGAGAAGTTAGTCCCGGATTTAATTGGCTCCATTTTCATGGACCAAAATGCGTAGGGACTGATACTGATGTCGCCTTTTAATATTTTGTTGTAAAACTCATTCGCGAAAGTTGGCGTCACTCCGTCATCTTTCAGTTCAAAATTAAATTCAATATCGATCGGAGATCCAGGGAACGCGTAGGTATCATTGGCGAATAGATAATATGATACACCCTGATGCAATAGCACTAACCTAAACGGATTCAACCTCTTCATGAGTTCCTGCTCTAGTGTGACGTTCCCTTCTGTGGACTTAAAGTATAATGCTACCCTATTAAACTTGATAGCCTCGCAGAACTCGGGACCTTTGAGGGGATCGGCATAAAACTCTACGTTTTCCCCATCGAAGAAATCACTAATGGTGGTTGCTTGGCTTGAGTTATACCAGATGACAAAAGGTTGACTGGACTCCTTCTTGTGCGTGAAGTCCCCAGTCTGAGTGTACTTGTCGCCAGGGACAGCACCTTGCCTGGAATCCTCAACGTACTGAATCATTTCGGTAGTTCTGGCACTCAGAAATTCCAGAAAGGAGTTAATAGAACTGTTATCTGAGGAGTTGAATTTCGTTAAATTAAGGTTATTTATATTGCACAGTGCAGGATCAACCATTGGAAACCGCCACATCCGATACGTGCCAACAATAAGAAGATGTCTTTTAAGGAGGACTCCTGCTTGAAGTACATTTCTCATTTGGCGCACAGCCTTGTCAAGCTTCTCATCTGACAATTTGGTGAGGTAGAAAGAGGGGTTAAGTTGAAGCTTAGCCGTAAAATTAGCTAGAGCTGCCTGGTCCTGATACGCATCTAGCCTCTGATGAATCTGCACGTAAACGTTAAGCCCCTCTTCAAGCTTCTCGAGTGCGCGATCCATGTAGGGCGCGATTGGGGTGCCCTCGGTGTATAATTGTTTAAAATCGAATTTCGTGTCTCGAATGATTGACGTTATTCGCCAGCGAATTACATCAAGTGCAACTACCGATTGCCCAGCAACCTGATCCTGAAGTCTGCTCAGCTCATATAACATGTCGTCAAGTTCTGGAATCATTTCTTCCTCTATCCGTTTTTCGTGATTCGCAAGCAGCAGCTTCAATTTCATGGCTGCCTCGATCTGGCCAGCGACCTCCTGAATGCTTGCTATGTCTTTCAATATTCCATCAAACATAGACGTCGCAGCCGTTATGACCATTGCTGCGGCTTTAGCTCTCTTTTCGAGATCAGGTTTCGGCGCCATAGTTGGCATTGGTGGGGGTTTTTCTGTCTGGCGCCCCGTTCCATTGTGGTACCCACATTTGTGCTTCCTGTATCGTTTTGCCCCCACCGCCTGTAAAATTATCTTTTCCAGCATTTCCTGACGGTCTTTGATGAACTTTTCCGAATCCAACAGAGAATAAAAAGCATGTATGCTGTCTGCTGGTGCATACGGTGACATTGTTCCTGGGGTTTCCATTAAACCTTTTGTTTCCTGGTTCACAGAATCGATTTGACCTATCGGTCCTGCAAAATCACTACTGTAAGGCTCCAGAAGTATTTTAGTTGCTTCGAGCTGCAAGACAAACGTGCGCAAGCTATTTTTCGAACTCGTTCGGAAACGGAGGGCATTCTTCCTGGAATGATCCAAGGCAGCCTGAGGGACGTGAGCAGTGCCTGTTGGTGGCTTCCCAGGATCATTAATCGTCCCATAAATCGTTTTGGCGCCATCAGCTACAGCGGAAACCACGTGACCAACTGGATGCGCCATGCTAATCGCGCTACCAGCTAGCTTAACGGCTCCAAAAATTCCGTTTACTACTGCATTCTTTAGCAAGGCGTTCCTGTACTTCTGGAGTTTTTTAATGTCACAGTCGGCCTTCATTTTCTCTTCCTGAATGTATTGTAAAAGAGCCTGCGTCAGTTCCTTAAGTTTTGCCTCAACTTTGTCGATTTCGGGTAGAATTACGGTTTCTGCCAAATAGGAAGCCTGCTCGAAGCGCTTTTGAATATTTTCATTGTAGTCCTTCATCAAATTATTAATCTGCTCGAACTTCAGCTCTTCTGCCAAAACTGCTTGAAGGGCTCGAATTCTTTCCCTTTGCGATACTAAGAAATCATACACATTGACGACGAAAATAGGCTCGTAAGGGTTAGTTATGGCCAACTTCTTAGCCAACGCAGCGGAGTATAGAAAAATTAGCACTTTAAAGTCGTCCATCTTTCCTGATGCGGTCGCATTTTCTGCTGCTTTCTGCGATCTGATCTGCAATGTGTCGTAGTAGTACAAAAGCTGATGATCATACTTGATTGTCGGAGCTTGCTGCTCGATTTCAAAGAATTCGTCAATGTAGTCAATGGTGTAGTATGCCCGTTGAATTGTTTCATTATTGTCAAGGTATGACGTCATGTTCAGGATTATATCCCATGAGAACAGATGACTAGCCCGTCTAGAAACTTGCCTGAAGTTTGTGTAGGGGCTAACGAAGTCATGTAAGTCAAATTGAAGCGGGATGTGCTTGATAGGAGGTCGACTGTCGCCACCGTTAGCTCCAGTTAAGGCTCTCTTGTCGCTTGCTGATAAAGGCAATACGTAGACCTTGTTTTTAGAGCATAAACCAAGTCCACCGGAAAATATACCTGAATCTTGAAGAACTTGTGCGCCAGGCGAAGTTGTTGTCAGAACGTAAGGCCTCCCTTCCCCGACAACGCCTTTCTTGCCTCTTTTCCTTTCTACGGTAACTTTAGGCGGTAGCGCTGCTCCGGAAGGTACAAAAAACATGATCCGCCCTGCCAATCCCGCTACTCCAGCTTTGCCACCGGGAAAACCTTTGTATATGTAATTGAGGTCCTTTGAAGAGCAACAAACGCGACCCCCTGAGAGCATCATCATATTTGTCTTCCTGCAAGCGAGGAAGACTGTAGCAGCCAGTGGTCCAGCCCCGCCTTTCCCTCCTGTGCCTCCATTCGAGGTAACTTTTAGCCTTCCCCCAGCCATAGTGGGAGCTACTGCTATAAGGTGTCCTCCGTTAGGGCCAGGATAACCGGGGGCCCCTGGGTTGGGATTTTGTCCACGATCTGGGGGTGTTAAGTTGATCTCTCGATTTGATCCGACCACCAGCCACAAAGGAGAAATAATCACAGCACCGAGGGATCGATTTGAGACAGGGGGTTCTGGATTTATGTTTCGTGTCACCAAGTTATTGTCAATATAGAAAGCGTGAGTTGCAGCGATAGACATTGTATCAAAGGACTTGTTCTGCTGCAGAACGGACTTAGCACACGTAGTGACCTGACTCACGAATATAAAAGAACCTCCTATGTAAACCACGTTATCTTTATGAGTGCACGCTACAGGAGTTTTAATCGTAGCTTTGATTACGTCGTTCAGGTATGAAAGTCTAGTTTTGTCACTTGAATTCACCAGTAACGAAATGTCAAACTTAAATTCGATGGTAAATTCCTTCTCCATCCTTTCTACTGCATCTTTTAGATTCTCCTTTGTGATATTTTCATTTTCAGTCCAGTTTGTGAACTCTGCGGTTGAGCCTTGGATGAGATACAGCTGCGTATAGTAGTCACCAAGTTTCTTCGTGATAACATCAAAAAAGCCGTACCAGGTCTCCGTCTCGATTAAAAATGTAACAACCCTGAAGAGCGGATTCCACCAGTTTGCCAGATGAGTGTGATTGTTTTTTACAGTATCCGGTTGAGTGGGAAAGCTATTTGATTGCCCAGAAGTGTCCCTAGTGACCCTCCGAGAGTGATTGTGGGAGTGCTGGTGCAAATGCAAATGCAAATGCTTATGCACAAATGACCGCCCAGATTTGTTCGCGAGCTGATGGTCCGAACGCTGCTCCGGACTTGCAGCGCAGTCTCCCTGTCTATTTTCGACGTCATCGAGATATTTTTGAACACGGCTGTAGTCCAGTACATCTGAAACTTCTTTCAGTTTTATCAGTCTTTGATTGATATGAATTGAGGCAATAGTCAGGTTATCCAGAATGATCGTTATGTTCTTGAGAGCATCGGCAATTTCGGGTGAAGTGACGTTCCATCCACTCACCAAATCCTGGAAAAACACCACGGATTTCGACACCAACACAGTAAAGTTCCTGGAAAGATGCCCAAATGTCTGCTCTTGTCTTCTGTATTCGAAAATGATGTCGTCTGCAAGCCTTTCGCTTTGAACCAGAAGTGCCGTGTTGTTTCCTATGTCTGCATCAGTATAATTTCCCTCAACATCTCGCTTGAAAACATTGTGATTCATGGTCCCAGGTCTCGTGCTCACAAACAGATGAGGCCTTGTCAATGAGAATCCCGGATAAGTTCTGCTGGAGGTTATCGACTGGACATGGCTTTCATTAGCCGCACCTGGAAAACAGCAAGACTCTGTACTATTCTAGGTTGGACTAAATTTCAGCCGGCTTAAACGAGCCCAAAAGCTCGAGGTTAAGGGCGACATGTATCAACCCAATACTTATGCCTCTTCTGCAAATGAAGTCTTGAATGTGATGCATCACATGGTCGGCGCGCCAAGCTAGCCTCCCCGATTTAGGTATTTCGTCTTTAATTCAAGCAGTAATGCAATTTTGCCTTTCAATGTGCTGGCCTGAATATTTCAGTATAATTCATGCAGTGAAAGGATGCAAACAAATTATTCTTCTGCAGGCCGATGATTGCACGCTTTCCAAAACACCTGCAGCTTACAGGGGCTAGCGGCTAGCGAAGAATGCCACCTCTCGGAGGAGATCTCAAAAACTTGTGCATCCATGCTAAGTAAAGTGCAGGTGATAATGTCTGTTTGCTGCAACTCAATGTCGCCCAAGACGGATTGGCTCGCATACTTTCAGCTTTACGATAATGTTGTCAAATCATGGAACAAAGCATCGGGTAAATACAGTCTAGTTTACGATAAATATGCACCATCGGCATAGGTTGCGGCGTTCAGCCAATATTTTCCATACATCACAACTTGGCCGTGATAGCGAATGGTCGTCATTAGTCATACTTAGGGTTCACTAACCCAATTAAAAAATAAGCGCCAACGCTCAATGCAACTTTGGAATTACTTTAAACATAACTTTAGTGGCAAAATTATTCAAGACGAAACCTTCCTCTTCACATGTGCCGTGCGGATTCCGTCATATTCCAGACTTAATTCCGTAGAATTGCCTTAACATTTCTTGCGATCATTACTACTAGCTATAACCAACCCCATGCACCTCCTACTGGAGACCTTAACGCCCGAATTTTCGAACATGTGAACTGATGACCCATCTGACCCAGGCAGCCGTTGTGGGATTTTTGAACCCAGCGATGCCCAATGGGCATTGAAGTAACTTGTGCTCATGAAATGATCCTCAACTGTCGTGTCAAAGCGTGAGTGGAGAACTGCCCAAGCTCCAAGCAGTTCAAACAATGTTGTTGAAAATTTCTTTCAAAATTCATTGGCGAATCTGAATTTATGAATGGTGCGATGAAACCTGGATGAAGTCTACAGTATTACCTGAATCACGATATCTTTCTAACGCTGCTGCCTTCAAAAACCAGAAGCCAGCTCTCTCACAACCCAGCAAGCAAATTAATCATAACTACCAGTAAGGAAATGTGAAGACGTGCTTCCGGCTAATTTGGCTCTAAACTTGAAGTTCAAGGGCATGGGGCATTAAATGGCAAAAAAGAAGTCTTACAATGAGCGCTATCCGCTGTCGTAAAGTCCAAGAAGGCCATCAAGAAAAAAGTAACACAAGGGACGTGGGACATCTTCCTGCGAATTTAATCAAACGGCGTTAGTGCAGTTACGGTTAAGGTGAGCTTTACAGCGGAAGTAAGCATGCGCAAAAATACAGTTCATGTAAAGGATGTTGTTCAGTCATCAAAAGAATAAGCTGGAAAGGAGGTTAGAAGGGGTTTGTGTATGATATGTGCAGTAACGCTTTGAAACGATATCAACATTTGATGTGGGGAACTTACGGTAGATTTCTGTTTCGGCTTATTGGAAACAATCCTCCGTCCAGTAACTTTTCAGAAGGTTCCCGCCATATTAATGTTGACTTCAGTTTAACACTTCTAATTCAATCTATGTGTCAACTTTCTTGCAGCCCTGCCCAATGTCGGTACAAGTAGGAATGAACAACAAAACATCGAAAATGTTATTGTTTACTTTAATACTAACAATTATATGAATGTAAGGTTTTAAGATAGCGATGTTATTGTGAAAAGCCCATCCACTTTCACAATCAGAATATAGGTCACCTCACAGTCAGTGCAACTTCACGTCCTCAACCCTAACCAGCTTGTCACATTGGGCTTCTCGATGTCAGAATGACCGAAGAATGCACGATTATTTTTCCTTCGCCAAGTTTTTCATCCGGTACAGGTTGATTTGCAACCATAGACTGGTGAAATTGACTAAAGCGGGAGCGTTTCTTGTTTTACTCATAGCTACCTTCAATACGAGCAGATATGCAGTACTTGAATTGATTGAGGTGTATGCGAAGGTAAAAACAAGGCCCACGGGCAGACAAAATCAGGAAGAACGCTTTTGTACCTTCGGGAGCTTACAGTAAGGCAGCATGAATGTGTCATCGTTGCCGGCAATAATTTGTTTCAATGACCTAAGCACTTGTCGATTTTCGGTTTTTGATCCACGATCTCGTGAAGGTCATTGTCGGAGGCTTACGTAGCATGAAGGCAAGTGCAAACCGCTGAAGGGCTCTGTGAATCCTGTATCTGTAAGCTGCCAGTTAGGACTCAACTGAAATTGAGTCTGACGTTGATATTCTCAATATATCCTCTACGTTTTCTTCTAATTACTGGTAGCCACTTGAACACTACCATTCAATCATAGTTAGAATGTCAGGCAGTATATAAAGTTTATTGTTCGCAACAGAAACCAGCTAATGGAAGGATTCATTCGCAACGATAAAATTGAAGGTTTTTGCTAACACTTGAAAAAGATGAGGGATCAGAGAAAAGCTCCTGTACTGGGAAACTTGACTATCATTATCAATTTTCTTGCAAGCATTTATACGGATGAATGATGATTCGCACGTCCATAGCTTCTCCCTGCTCGTTGCTGCTGTATCAAGCCTCCGCATTTTGAGGAGTACCCAAAGCATGAACGGCCGCCTAAATAAATCCATCTGCTTTTCCGTTTGCACGTACAAGAGATTTAAAATAGTAAAAGGTTAAAACGCTACCGCATTGTTTCCGTTGGTACCACCCGCAGCCGTTGTCCGTGAAAAAATGTGACAAAGGTATTTTTGCGTAGACATGATTTCGCTTCATTGGATCCAAGTTAGCCACTTGTCTGCACATGCTCTGAGCTATTTTACTTGATAATTGCAAAGGCTGAACGTGGTGTGTCTTTCCCGACGGAATCGAATGCCCTTTATAGGCAATCGAACGGCTTTGAATCTGTCCTGTAAAGATAGATTACACTTTAGCCTAATTTGTGCTTTATTCCACCAAAAATTAGCCAGCTTTCTTCACAGCGTTGAGTGTCAAATCACGTCGTTAGTAACTTGAAAATTCTGTTGTACCTGCTGACGCTGGCTTCCGGTGATGAACATGCCTTCCCACTTTCTTCTCTCCCTCTTCCTTCTCTCCCTCTTTCTTCTCTCCCTGAGGTTTTGGAGTTGAAGCTGGCTGGCCTAGTAGAGGGAAGACAAACCAATGATGACTTCTGTGATAAGCATGGGATAGCCTTGTGCATGACTTGCACGGCATGCTGTCAGATTACCTGCCCCGCCGACCGCGACTTTTGTCTGGCAGATGAAGTAGCCGTTCTCATCTGCGCGCTTTTCAACAAAACGTGCAGCTAGCAAGCTCCGCAAGTAGACCAAAACTATATTTTTGTCATTGGCGGTGGGTGCGGGGACTCCTAGGTTGGGTACTGCTTGCCCCGTTGACTCATACACCCACGCATTTTGGTTGTTGATTTGGCCCGCGATTATGTCAGTGTAATAGAACCTTGACAAAGGACTTGATATCAGACTTATATCCGAGATTGCTTGCTTCTGTTCGTTTGTTGAAGCCTGCACGAGTTGTCCGACATTCGCGGCGCAAAATTTTCTCGCTTCGACCCTTTTCGCCTGCAAATTTTTCATGCAAATTCAGAAAAAACCTCATTGGGCTCAGGCCCACTTTGATTCATCTCGCTGTTAATGGATGTTGTTGCTGAGAAAAGCACTGCTGCGGTTTGATTTAGTATAACCGAAGCCGTATAGCGTACCACATTTTATCATGGCATTCGTCTCATCATTGTGACTTACCAAGAACATTTTGTTACCTAATCATGAAAAGGGCACAACGCTGTGGCTAATTTACTTACATAGCAGTCGGAAACAACGTAGCAGTTAACATTGTTCGTAGCATTTACGAAAGTCGGGAATGGAATTCCAACTGTAAAAAAATAAATGAAATTACTTTGTGACATGGCAATTCAAGCTAGAGTTTAGATCTTAGTTTCTGTGCGACACAAAGGTGACATGACAGGTACAGGACAGTCATCGTTTGTGACTGCAAATTATAAAAATTTCTTGGCTACACAGATGCGCTACCTACATCTTACGTTTGCATTGTCCATTAGGTGGCAATTCAGCCTTCAATTTTCCACTATTGTCATAGAATACAATGCAACTACGATTTAAAATATGGCAGCTTTGTTGTAACAATCCTGTATTTTAAATTATTGGCTAACAAAGAACATCATTTGGTTTTTCTATGCTGTTTGAGTCATGGGTACAGTGTACCCCATGCCATGACCCCGCGCTCTCTGACCTCGGGCCTCGCAGACACATTGTATTGTAACATGATTCAGGAAAATGTACTCCTATTTTCAGCTATTTACCTCTGGATGCCGACAGAAGGTAGGACAAAATGGTTTTGCTTATACAAAAAAACAAAAACTAATGAGTTGCAGTCAGACTGCAACAGCTATTGAAATCTTATAAACGTATTTCCTCTAATAAACTCCGGCCTCCTTTAAACGTTGGCCTCTAATAAGCGCCGGGGTCAAATTCAGCTAGAAATAATAAGCGCCGGCTCTCTATCAAACACCGGGGTGATTATTGGACGCAGTGCAATTTAATGCTGTAGAAGCGACATTCAACGTCATTGCAAGTTGTTTCTGGCATTTATTGGTAAAATACACCGTCTTCGGCTTAAACTATGTGTAAAGTTCTCATGAATGTAAAGATTTGCATTTAAGATGCCCATTGGAAGCCATTTTAGGCTTAAAGTTCAGGCACTTCTTGATTAAAAATCAGCACGAAATAATAAGCGCCGGCCTCTAATAAACGCGGGGTCTCCTTCAAGCGCCGGGGGCAGAGAAGGTTTGAAATAATTTATACGCCCGGGCGTTTATTAGAGGAAATACGGTGAGTTGATTTGGCCACCGAAAGTTCTTTTGCATGAACAGACATGAGGCTAAAGTCTCATAAATGTATAGTAACTTAGTATAGTTATGCTTTAGGTATCGACTGCTATCATTGCTACTCCGTGAGGCAATGGTGGGATTTTAAATGCGTATACCCTTCACGCTATCGGCCCAGGAAAACTTGCATGGATTTTGAAAATGCATGCGCAAAGACTTACGGATGGGGGGAATACAACGGAGAAAAGAGACATGTCCTGATCCGTCACTGTACAAAGGTTGACTCCAACTGCTCCGTCCTACAATGTCATTTACGAAAAGAAGCCCATCTCTACGAGATCGCACCGTTCAACATTTCCGACAGTGACTTGACAAAGCCTCCAAATCGCTCTGGCCCTGGGATCCCTAAAAAGCTATTTTCCCTCAAGACCTGCATTTGCCAGGCGGACTACTGCAATAAAGAAGATGAGCACGACTTCGGTGATGAAGAACCCCCCAGATGTAGCAACTGCAAGACCACAGCATTGTTTCTAGTAGTATCTAGTGTGGT
This sequence comes from Bourletiella hortensis, assembly GCA_034694225.1. Lineage (NCBI taxonomy): Eukaryota > Metazoa > Arthropoda > Collembola > Symphypleona > Bourletiellidae > Bourletiella > Bourletiella hortensis. The sequence continues at coordinate 14,744 of JAQFYD010000168.1, read as the reverse complement.
TTTCATTGCTGCGACAATGAGGTAACACTGGTTAACTCGTTCTCAGGAGTTGTTATGAATTTAATAAAGTTCCTCGTACTTTTTGATGGAGCATTTCGAAGCTCTTCATAGCTGGATGCTAACCTATTTGAATTCTGATCAGCCTCCAAGGAGGTTACCAGGAAGGGGTATATGTGCTGGGGATCGAGGATAAGTAACAGGGTATCCCCACAAAGCACATAAGCAGAGCTCACAATACGACACAAAATCACTGTACTTACGCTTTTCCCGATGTCCATCCAAGGCCACTGAAACAAAAGAATAGATGGGATCAACGTGTTGGTACTGATTGTAACGCCTTCTTGGTCCGCCCCTTAGGCAGCCCAAGTTTGGCATCACATGAGTGACATGAACAATTGTTCTTAGTTCTGAATTGTAGAAGTAGACCTTACCGCGTATTACAGCAGATGCGGTCCCGTTTTTGACGCAAAATACTGAAGGCAAAGAATTCCACGGATTAAAATTTTGAATAAGCAGTTTCCTGTACGCAAAATTATCACGGAATGCCCTCAAGGTGTCCGCGAATGAGAGGAAGCGTATTCATGAGCCCACTAAGGCAAACACTATTGCAATTCGGTTAACCGTTTTGAACTGTATGCTACATATCCCTTCTCAGTAATACTAATTGGACTATTTAGTGTCAATTCAAACTCCAGTATTGTCCGACACCGCCGCCATCGGGATTCTGCGTATCTAGCCTTGTCGGGAGCTGCATCATATCGCAAGTTGGCCCATAGGCTTATGTGTTACCGTTTTCAGCAATCATGTGGTGCTGTGCCACTTACTATTGAAGATGAAATAAGTAGGACTTTGGAAGCACTAATGAATCGGGTTCTGAATTTTCGGCTGTGGTGGCCATATTGGGTCTGGCGATAAAGCAACCAGAGAATCAATTTAGTGCGCCCTAAAGGAGAGAATACTTACTTACAGTAGAAAATCGTTAATACAGTTTTCAAGGGACAAAGTGTTTGACCAGATAAACGAGGGACCGTATTATCGATAATATGGTCTTGGCCGTAGTAAAGTATCAAACACCCTACTTAGCATAATTAATAAGTTTCTTCTGCTTGTAACACTTAAGCAGCTTCATAGGAGAAGCTTCAAGTTAACTAATTTGCTTACTGATTCACATTTTAGTTGGATACATGTTAAATGTGTACATCTGCAGCTTTGAGAATATGTGCTTCCGTAGAAAATGAATCAAAAGGCGGATTTAACACACGTGAAGGAAGTAGGTATTCAGTTTCGGACCAGGCCCTAGTGCATCCGCCGCCAAATTCTCATGAAACGCGCTACTCGTAGGGTGTCTGCCTGCCTTCAAGAGGGGGCACTGCTTTGTTTTAGCATGGCTGACCATATTAAAGGTACGCCCATGAGCTTTCGGGGCACGAAAAACAGGCCGGATTAGAGAAAAACCGTATTACCGAAGACCGCATTAACGGATGCCTTCTACTTGCATTTTATACGGAGGCACGCCGGGACCAGATTAATTTAGCCGTACTAGAGAAAAACCGCATTATCGAGGACCGGATTAAAGAGTTTCTACTGTAGTAGGCAATGGACTCGTTGGATGTATATCAAAAACAGATCTCCCATTCATAAGCTCTGGCAAAATCCTGGACGTGTTCCGAACGAAGAGAGTAAAGATTGACCTCGATTTATCTTAAATTTCAGGGCTGGGTAATCGAAAAGAATTGGACCCATTCCAATATCGATACAAGCATCAGTCGGAATTTGAATTTGAATTTCTATTCCAGTTCGTTAAAGATACCGAATTCCGATTCCAATTCGTTAAAAATAGAGACGTATCGAATTTTGTTTGAATTCCAATTTCAGTTCACTAAATTAATTACAAAACCATTCTACTCGAACAATCGAATCTCCTGTCAAACCTATGACCGACCATGTAAAATTAATCATCAGCCTCAAAATCTACTGGATCGCCGCACATGATGCTGGTTTGGCCTAATAAATAGTAAAGCGCCTTTAATAGGGCAGCAGTTTGCATCACCCACCCTTTAAACACTGACTGTGAGAACCGAACAGTTCTGTGTCGCTTTCAAGCCGAAAACTGCTGTCATCATTGCAATGGGTGCAGAGGATGCCTTAGCGCTATAAAATGGGCGTCATGTCAAGCGAAGATCTACGCCATAACATTTTAAAAACAAACAGACTTCGTAGTTTTGTTTGATATTTTACCTTTAAACATGGTATCTTGTACCTATTGATAGTATTTTAAAAAAATTCAAAAACAATTCCGGTACGGTACCTAGTTTCAAATATCAATACCGATTTCAATACCCCCTGCATCACAGTTTCAGAATCCGATTCCAACTTCAGATACTCAAAGAAAGTAGATTAATTCCAATTATCGATTCCCAAACCCTGTTAAATTTGCATGGGGTGGGGTTACAAACGTGCGTTTTCACTTGAGCATACGTGCATACATTTTGCGTACATACCTTGTGTCGTTTAAGTAGCATACTTGCTAATACATTTGCCTTAATTTAGAAAACGATGGCTTTGTTTTACTGTAGACCGTAGCCTTACTTCATATTCTAGGATACCTGTGCGTGTAGGATCATGCTCACAGTGCGTATGCAATTGACATTTTGTTCATAGGATATCCAACCATATCCAATATCCCTTACCCTGTCCATAGAAGTTGGATGTATTCCTAGTGTCATCCAGCAGAGCTTCACAATAAATTTTCGCTTTTTGTCCTACGAATAAAATAAAAGTTGAGATTTTATTGTTAGCGTCGGAACCAAAAGTTTAATGAATTAAAGTATGGGTCGATAAGAAACGCGGCGAGGTTTAGTAGCTAATGTCACTGGTCAATACTGTTATCGGTGTCCTTCATTCCTTAGTTGCCTATCGTAGGTGAAGTTCATTAAGAATTGGGCAGCCACCCCAGCCCAAGTTCAGTTTGTATATTCTCTGGCTGGCCAGTCCTGTCCAAAAAATCTTCCATTAGCGGAGCCCGACCGATGGGCTGCCCGCTGGGCATGCGCACGCTCCATTCACATTGAGCCAACGTAAATACAAACTTCGCTGTTCAAAGATTTTAGGGAAAACTAGCAGAAATGCGCCAATATCGGCCTCGGTTCCGTACGACATGGGTTACTTGGAGCGCTTTTAGCCATTTCTTTACGACTTGGTGGATTCTTTGTCTTAAAAAGGGTAGGTTTTTGTTTGGTTTCGGCCATTTTGGGCACCCTTGCCCAAGTCCATAAATCCTATGACTGCTGATGCCCGCCCGATTAGATAGCCTGCCGAAAATGGGCGCCCATCACATGGCCGGCTCCGGCAAAGCTCGTCCATTCCCTATGGGCATCGGGCTTCTCAAATGGGCTTCACCAGTGGCTACATATGCGCAACATTGCGTTACACAGTACACAACGAGGGCTTGGAAAACTGAGCAATGGGGTGAATGCTGTCAAGTGACCTTAAATTCGCAAAGCCATTAGGGCAGTAGCGATAGCGAAATTTAAATACTTGCACCTGGAGCCAATCGTGGTGACATAGCTTTCAAAGCAGTCAGATAATTTTTTACACTGTAACCTATGCCCCTGGGCGGTGCCTTTCTGGACCTCTTAGCATTGAATTTGGTTTCGTCTGTTATGACACTTGGTTTCGTTTCCTTTTGGAATCTTGTGAAAGAGCGAAATTATGGTAGCCAGCCGGAATAACAGACAGCTTCGCATTTGTCAGGAGTATTATGTGGCTAACTTCTAGGCTGCTACTTAGTTCCATGCCGCCTTAGCTTTTACTGTTACAAAGTCTATGTTAATGGCAACGCTTCTTGATGCATCTCATGGCCAAAGCTCTGAAGTATTGCTGGGATCACGTTTTATTGTTGAAAATAGAATACAAGGCTCATTAGAAAACCGGAAACGGTTGGTATAGTTGCCTCGTAGGGATGCGGTCAAGTGCTTAATTAATGGGTAGAGGTGGCATTAGGTATATAATATGTATGAATGAGTCTTACCTGTCACTTCAGAAATCATAAGCAGAGAAAATGCCAGGTAATAGAATAACATGGCCATCCCACAAGATCCACTCGACGTCAATCTCCCTTCCTACGGAACTTCCAGCAGGCAAAGTTATTGGCTTTCGTAGAAAATAACCAAGACGCTAATAATGGCTCTCAGTTTGAAGCTAAGGCAGGCTTTATTTCCGTTACAAGTAACTTTCAAAAATTACTGAGACGTTAAATGTCCGCTTTCACTACATATAATGTATAGTCTTCCGGGTAGAGTAAAATTGACCACATTTCAGAGTGTGGCTAATGGAACTTTCTAAAAGTTATTACTATCCAATAATTCTGCAAGTAATGGCTAAGAAAACAAAATATACAATAGAATGGCGGAAGTGAGTTCCTTCTGAATTTCCTCCCCCTCCTTGGCCTTGCCCGCCACCAACGTCAGGTCCTGATTCAGGAATCGTGTGACCCTTTTCACTGTTACATTTGTCGTCCTGACAGCGGCACGTTGTTAGTCTTCGAAATTTTAGTTCCTCCAGAGGAACACCCGTGATATTGACACTGCCGGGGAACGCAGTGAGGAGGGAATCCGGTGGAAATTCATTGACGGAGATGAAGTTTCCAGAAGCTTCGCGAACGCATTTGTCATGGTGCACTGGTGCCCTCGCGCAGTACCTTGCCATAATTTCTCCTTCAATTTCAGATGTCTTATTTTTCACCACGACAGTCATGAATGTCTTTGCGCATACGTTGTACAATTCCTTGCACTTAACAACTTTGACTGCATAATATATGGGATCCAGACACGGTGGCTTCGGATCCCGTACGGGAGAATAGCAGTCGTAGCAAAGGAGGGCTAAAAGAGCGAAATCAGTACTATCGAAAATCTTCTTCGGTCAGTCGACTTTATGCTAACTTTTGTAACCTGGCTTTGAGATTATATTTAGGTCCTTGCGAAAAAGGAGAATACAGCCCGAAGGCCGACGTAACTACTACTGTTTCCCATAATCCTTAATTATTAATGGGAATAAGCGCTTAAAATAGTACCATTTGAAAAATTCGGGAAGATGACCACAGCTATCCATCCTATAACGAAGATATGCAATGACCCTTTGAAAGCACCTCCGTTAGTCAAATAAATCTGCATTCTGGTTCAACCGCCTCACTGTAAGCTGTATTTAACTTGCCTCGCGAGCCAGAGTGGAGCACTGAATTATTATGAAGTATAACATTACCTGCCACTTCTTTGTAACCACCCAGTATTTGTATGAATTACTGAAATTTTGTTTTCTGAAGATCAAACTGATGGCGTTAATTTAGCGATGATTCACCGCCCTTGCCAAGTGTCCATGGGTACATCTTTGCTATTAAACGCAAAGAACCTAAAGCCGAAGATAAAATACAGAGATTGGATGACGTTTATTTTGCGGCATCTGGTTATAACTAGCTTTCATTGGATTTGATAGAATGTTTCTTTATTTTCAGGCAAAAATCATGACAGGTGTTTACATCTTCCTTTTTCATGAAACGGCATGAAATTATTTATAGCTTTGGGGGCGTGAGGAATGAGGAATCACGCTTACTGTAGTCCCAGTAGTCACGTGACGTTTGCTCCTTGAACCTTCACTTACATTTGTGCTGTGAAAAATTCGTACAGTTGTTCGGACTGGCTTGAACTGAAACAAAAATTACTTTTTGACGTCGCAGTTTTCGCTAAGCCCTCTAAATAATGCTATACTTTATGAAAAGAAATTAGGTATGGAATCTACATTAGAATTTACTATAATTGAGTAGTCCTGAATAGACAAAGTAGCACTCAGACAAGACGAATGCGCTACAAGCTATACAACCTAGCCGTCTATGTCCATACATGGACTTAGATGTCAAAATACTCACGGCAAGTTCGCTGGTACCAACATTCGCTTATTGGAATATCCGGGTCCCTCTCTTTTATTGGACCCATTTCCATTGCCTTAAATTTTTTACACATGGTTCCTCCAAGAGCCGCAGCAATATGCACATTAAATTCAGTTGCCGTATTATTGGTCCCGCCGGGCGGTTCGGTTGTGGCAGGTCCGGGAGGGGGTGTGCCGGGGCCCGCGGGGGTAGTCCCAGGGCCCGCAGGAGTAGTGCCAGGACCAGGCCCCCCGACTGCAAACATGAACACCCCATCAAATTGGAAAAAATAAAGGAATGAAGGTCCGCGATATGTACGCTATATCAGATGGAACTCTGTGAATTAATAACAGCTGGTAAATTAATTATTCAATGTCACGCTTACGTGCGTGTAGAACGACCTCTATGGGGTACTCAATCTGCAAAGCTGTAGGGTCACCGGGAGGGAGCCTGTAAGAGACATCTAGTACATGGACACGAGCTGTGCCAGGGTAAACGACTTGTTGGAGCCATTTGCCGCCTATGATCATCCTGGTGCAAGAAAGCGTCAATCAGTCCCTTCGAATTACGGAAAAACCACTCAAGCACGCTGCTTACTTTCCAAACGGCACGTTACACAGTCCTCCTCCTCCAACTCCACTGACTTCTGTAGGTTTCTGTAGCCACATGAAGTCTCTGTGGAATCATACGGGTGTTCACGTTATCATTAATTACGAAAGCTTTGTTTTTCAGTGACGCAATTCAGTTGCTTACTTCGTGTAAGGTGGCTTCGAAAGAGCCTCTCCTCCGCCTGGGACGCTTATCAAGTATTTGAATCTCCTGCAAACAATTTCTAGTGGCTTATACGCGGTACAGAGGGAAACCCAATTAGGATTAAGATAAATACTCACACGCAAGGACAGACCCAAGGGCAGAAGCAATCTTCTGGAGTAGAGAGATAGGTCATGCTGTGACCATCATACCACGGTATACTCAATGGAAAAATCTGAAGGTTCACTGATGAGCGTAATGGGTCACCAGTTGTAAAAATCACGAAAAGTACATACCTTTGGCACTGGCGGGTGTTCTATGTTAAAGTCACCAGCAATGACAATGTTCTAGATCAGAAAAACTTCCATACAATACTTAGAACTTAAATGTCTGTCGCTGCTGTAGATTGCAATCAACTATACCTCGACCTTCAGAATCTCCTGTGCCTTGGAGTACAGCTTAGTCAACGCAGTCGCTTTGAGCAGCGTCCTTGTATTATAAAGAATCAGAAGGCCAATTGGTGGCTCTGGAGCAAAGATAAAGTTAAAAAGTTATTCGATGTTTGATTTTAGTTGCATCGATAATACTTACGATCAGCGTGTTCAAGGTACTTAATCAACGCAACAGCAGGAGGGCATTCCTTGAACTCAGTATCTTTGACCTCTTGTATTAGCTCCAAACTTATTTTTTTCTCACTATAATAGTTACCACAATAATAATTAAAACCTGGTGCTTTCTGCCTACCGGCTACCGATAAAAGCTACCAAAGATTGATTACTCATAAAATACGGCCGCAGTAACATTATTCCCTCCGGCGCGCTTCTCTTGAATGCCAGCAATATCAGGAGCTATAATGTGCAAACTTTTGGGCATATTTGAGACCATCATGAGGTCATTGCGCTCTAATATCTTCTTCAAAAGCTGTTTTACCGCGGAAGAGATTGGAACGCTATCATCTGGATTAGCGAAGCCAAAAAATCCCAAAAGCATGTTTTTCTTATTCTCCAACCTACTAGCGGGATCCCTATCATACTCTGGATTTTCGATCAAGTTTTCTGGAGGGGAGTCTTCCGAAGCAGCTGTAATGATCAGATGAAGTCCTACAGAATTTGGGCTCAAGACGTGGCTTCTGTCTGTAAAAGAACAGTTTACCCATAGCAACCATTAGTTCCACTGGGTGCTTAATCCCAAGTGAAACTCCCATTTTCCGAACAGGAATGTCATTCTCGTAGCGCCAAACGCGAGAAGCACCAGGAGAGATCCGCGGCCGCAGCCAATTACCGGTGATGAGCATCCTGATGGAAATGCAAGACGTTTATAGAAGGGACAACGATACAATTTGGCAAGCTAGGAGGAAAATATCATGCAAGGCAAGCATACTTGCACTCCGGACAATTGGATACAGAGGCCTGCTTAGGGTTCTGAGGTCTTATTAGCCACGTAAAATTCCTGAAATTCCGTATAGAATGAGCTTTACTGTGACATGCTTCTAAGACTATCCGAAAGTACAATTACCGGCAATATGGGCAATTCATTGTCTCAGTCAAATCACCCGCTACTCCTTCCATAGGGTATCCAAGTCTGCAGAATGAAAGTGTCACTTTTTAAACCAGTAATAATTACGGTTACTTACACGCATTAACGATACTGGTAGGGTATTTCACTTAGACGGACTAATCTTTTAATCAGTTTAATTACTTTGATGACTGTTAAGTTAAAAATTGCATCCGGGGGTTACTGCCGATAGGAAAAGGGTTCCATTCGAATCAAAGTAGTACAATAAGGCTCACGTTTTACAAGACGTACAGGACCATATGCAACCGGGGCAGTCTTGTGGAGTTAGAATTCTCCGGTACTCCTCTCCATTCCACCAAGGAAACTCGGAACGTGACGTCTGGTAGGGCCATATAAATTAATGAAAGCTGGCAGCTAGTAAAAATTTTGCAGACTAAATGAAAAAGTACCTCGTTATTAGAAGGAGGAAGGTTATCTGTCTGGAAATCTCCACCAATCAAGATATCCTGTGTCATAATCAGGCCCAACGTTATCGGTTACAATAATTTCTGTAGCATGATCAAGAAATTGCTAAATGCTAACCTCTCCCATAGTCTTGGCATGAGATGTAACTCTTATTAGCTGCGCTGATGTTATTCTTTCGTCTGCTGTGGTGGAGACGTACGCAATTTTCGGACCTATTGAGAATTCACACAAATTACTTTGATACTAAGCAACTGCAATCATGGAAAATCCAAAATGAGCCTAGTTACTCTTAAGCTGGCCGCGCTTTAGTGTAAAAACTGATATCAGTACAGGCGCGCGAAGGTTTCCCTCGGGGTCCTGGAAAAACTTGGCATCTAGAAAGTCCACATACCTGGGCCTGTATTAGAGGAAAAGGCATAATAAGCAACATGCAGGAAGGACGACCTATTGAGCTGCCTTCTGCATTCACCTGTAAAACAGCCCCAAGTTCTGCTTGAACGGGGATTTCTCCGGGGGATTCACCAATCTACTTTGGAAAGTAAAGCCACCAGCTCCATTGACAGCTAATAAAAGCTTCTCGGCAAAACCTTCAGGTATGTCCATCACGCTAACAACGGTATAGCGTGAAATAATCTAGAGGTGAACACATATATACATTGATTCCCCGCGGCTTTTTCAAGCTTCCAACGTCAAGGTGATTATGACCTTACGGAGGTTATGACAGATAGGGTCTTGATGTCTGCTGCGGTGCTGTTAACACCGGTTAATCGTAGTAATCCTATTATCATTGAACCAGGAAGCGTCGGTTGCCATACAAACTCCTCGCTTCCACTTTCTTCATTCTGCCCTGTAACACCAAGACTTAAGCAATCAGACTTGTTTGCGGGGTTTGAGAGGAGGTTGGGCCGTAATGACGACGAGAAACATGCTTCAATACTTAATGTGAGTGCAATGCTTGAGAAAAATATGGTTGTTAACAACTTTTCCTGCACGTCGTCATTGGTTTAGGGATCCACATCTTTACAGGACCACTAAAAATTACATGGTTTGCGGCCCCCGAGACAAATTTACCCCGGCCAGCCGAAATTCTATGCGAATTTATGAGTGCTTACCTGAAACCAACATCATTCTACCTGCAATAAATAAGCTGACGAAACACCATCTCAAGTCCACCATCACTTACACGTTCCCCTTTCCTCACTAGCCACAGTTATTAATTTTTCGGGATAGCTTAGATGCAAATTCAGCAATAGCGAAGTGCTATGCAAGTTGTAATAGTTATTACGATGTTATAGACGTTAACGTCCACAGCGTGTTTAGCCCATTGTTTAAGAAACAAACTACTCCTAATCTGGGATCAGTAATAGCCACCACTTACCAACTTTGATTTATGGCGGCACCGCAAGTTATAACTATTTCAGCATGAAGCCAAGGGGAAAATAGAAGTAGCACCATAATTCACACTTGAGCCTAATCTTCCCCGAACCACGTAGGCTCTAGACCGTTGATTTTTTTCAAGATCATAGCCTCTTGACCATTTGCACAAAGGCACACTTCCTTCCAAACAAAAACAGTAGCACAAAAGCTGCAAAGAGGTTACTCGCGCAGCCTGAACTAAGAAGTCTGGAAGTAGAGGATGTAAACTCCTGTCAAATGACTTTTTTATGCATCGATACTAATTAGCCACCGTTTATCTGCAAAAAGTCACCATTACTTACATCTGGCTGGTATTTTTCATAGATGGCTTAGCTTGCGGCACGACTTTCAGGGCTATTTTGAGGGACGGTTACCTAGCCGTTCCAAAACAACCGATCATTAACTGTAAAACAGCACCGTATCAAATTACTCCATAAGCCGAGCTACTAAAGAAATAAGACTACTAGCGCCCACATTAAGGAACGGGGTCTGGGTGGCATTTGGGAGTAAATATTTGAGTCATGGAGCTCCCTGAGTGCTGCAGAGTCCTGATGTCTTTCCATTCCATTATCCGGGCAAACAAATGCGTAATATAAGCAAAACAACAGCATGTTACTGACGTGTTTCACCGTATGGCGTAAAATGAGGCAAAAGAGAAAACGATGCGTCAGCTGCGATTTCAATCAGCTGTGGGGCTTCAAGTTAAGGTTCCCATCTGTTAATCAAAGCAGCAGTCTATGTATTCAGTAGCCTTCTATGTCCTGCCTCCGATTTCGTACCAGCAGTTCCACTGTCTCAAGCAGCCTCCAGGGGAGTGTTCACTAACATCATTGATTAAGCCACGATACGGTTTCTGTGGTCAGTGCCCGCTCTCAAATGTCACGAAATAGGCCAAAATATCCTAAATAGCAAAATTCATGCAGCCGCAAGCTCCTATCCTCATTTGGCTGGCTATGATTTCCCTGGATGGACTTCCAATGCATTATCAGAAAATTACATAAAGTGAATGTGAATGTGAATCAAATGCCGTGAGATTCAACTTCATTGGATTCCGCATTTCTCTGACATGAAAGCATTGTGCAATCTGTGGTGGCTTACCAACCCATCGCTGATAACAAAGGCTGTTCAACTTGTTCGTATACTGCGGCAGTAGGGTATGTTCATTTCGACGGTGTGAAACTCGAGTTAATTCGAAATGCATATTTCGCCAGTTCCTTACTAAGGGCAAGAGACATTAAACTTTTGCTGCCCTTTCCATTCCATAACCAAAATGCAATCTGGTTTGTAATGAAAATGTATGTAAACTCAAGGGGCCGTTAGACCCCAAGTTCGAATTGAAGCACGTAGACTCTGGCTCTGCTCAAGGTCTCCTATCCGTTCATGTATTCTGATTATTTGACACAAAATCCGAATTATTCGAACCTTCAGTGACCTGAGGGCTCGCTTGTTAGGCCGTAAATCTGAAGTTTAACCACCATTTAACTACCATTAACTTTACGCACATCAATTTCGACCTACCTATACGGCCTCATCTTTTTACTGGTATTAAAACATTAAAAGAGTGAACGAGTGAACTGCGAGGAGAGTCATGGGCATAAGGAACCGTTGCAAAAAGTTCTTTCGCATGTAGCATACCATCATAAGTGATGCCTTCCGTTTGCCTAGCTATAAGCATACAGAATAAACACCACAGAAATGATTATTTAGAGCCATTATAAGTGTGGAACAAATTTGCATGCGTCTCAGTTTCCACAAGAAAAACGGATTATTCTAGTATTTCACACTGCTAACTGTAATACGCAATAATGTGAAGCAACGTCGATGACAAAGCTCGTTTCAAATCAAAGAAAGATTTCGATACGCCCACAGCTGTTCCCATGGCCACACGGCTAAAACTCATTTGTAGAGTTTAACGCAAAACAAGAACTTTTTGTTCTGAATTTTTAGGAGATAGAGATGTCAGTTAGATGAGAAATTATGCAGAAAAGCTGTCTGTGTGGAAAGCACAATAAGTGTTAGAAGTTGGGAAGAAAGTTTCAGTTTCGAAAAGTTACTCTCGAGGAAAGGTTTTCTATGACCTTGTGGTCAAGCGGTTCGACCACGTCAGACAGACAAGATTTCATGAGTAAAAAAGAACAGTATCATTTCAGGCCGTGGTTTAATCTTAAGGAAGAAGTAGCGCATTCAGGTAAATTGAATTTTTTCCATATCAAGCGCTGTGATTGAACCACTTTTCTCATGTTCTTTTTCGACTAATATTTAAATTCATAGATGTGTTGACTCGGCAATTCTATTATACACACTTTTATTATCAATACATCTGAGAATTTGCTATCTGACCCCTATTTCCCCATTAACGACTAAATCCTGGCGAACCCTATTTGCTTCAACCTCCGTCTAGAGTTACGCACACAAAAATATCAACGAATTCTCAACAATCCTTTTTTCGAAGAAGAGACTATGCATACTACAGCCTGATTGGTAACTATTGTTAAACTTGCAGAGGCCGTCACATGTTCAGTAGTTAAAAGGGATAAAAGCACATTCTTTTGCTGACAAAATGGCGGCAGGCTGGAGAAAGAAGTTTCCACCTTTAATACCTCTGATAGCTGCTGTAAGTTTGAATGAGCAGGCACTCATGTTAACCTGTCTGACTTTATCAAAACTGATGTGACTTTTACTTGTTTTGAAAGGTCCTTGGAGCTGTCGTCCTCGTTTTATCTTGCCTCTATATTTTTGGAGTTACCGGCCTCCAAACAAAGACGGTGGGTAATGCAATGGACTTGTGCAAAAAAATAGACGACCGTGTTCCAGACTATGTAAAGGAATCATGCAATTCTTTAATGGAGGTGACTGCGGCTGGCGTAATAGGTTGCCTGTTTAGCATATGCCAAGTAGGAATAGCTGGATGGATGTTCATGAAGAAGGTAACTGCTACATTTGTTTCGGTCTAGTAAATATGTAAGCACTATATTACGCCATTACAAATAAGATCTGGGACTACATTTGGACAAGCAAGCAGAGAGAAAAATTGAAGAGGCTTCAGAATAAAACTTTAGTTACTATTTCAAAGTTTTAGTGGTGAAATATATCGTGTTACGTTTTCCAGCGGTTCATAATATTCTGTTGTTCTCTAACCCTTACAGAACATTATGCGCTTGTGGAAGGCCTGGCTGATAGCGAGTGTCATTTTGTTCTTTTTTATGCTTCTCGCCGCCTGTCTGGTGTTCCATGTTTATGACATATCAGGATGTGGAGGTGGAGGCGCAGGCGCAGGCGCAGGCGGAGGCGGAGGCGGAGGCGGAGGCGGAGGCGGAGGCGGAGGCGGAGGCGGAGGCGGAGGAGGGGGCAGTGGTTTTACCCGAGCAATTCAATATATGAGGCAAGGGCCCGAGCCAATGTCCATGGAGAAGTGTTATCCATTCAGCGTTAACGATAAGGGTGAACTTATTGCCTGTGCTCGACATGTGGGATGCAACAAATTGAGTGCTGGTGCAGGCAATTTTTTTGCAATACTATACGGGCTCGTGACTTTCGTCAACTCTCTTTTTCTTCTGTCATCTGGAATCGCGGTGTACCTCATTGCAAAGAATATAGATGTCCCAATTCAAAGCATTACGGCAAGTCTAGTTGACAGCTCTCAGCCCGCAAAGGTAGACAGTAAAGTCGCATCAAAGACACCATCAAAAGTTACGCAGAAGCCCAGTCAGAAGGGATCGGCCTCAACAATGAAGAAGTGATTTTGGAACTATGCAACTTATAGGCTCCCAAACTTAAATTCAAAAAGTCCGCAACGATCATCATGTGTCTCCCCACACGCCTTTTTATATTAGCTAAAACCAATCGGAAGTGGCCAAAGCTGTAGCCTCCAGTACATTAGTTCGCGTGTCTCCAGCACGCATACCCTCGATCTCAAAATTGTTACGACTGTACGGTATCAAACTTTGACAGAATGCCCATGTGTATCACTAAAAAAGAATAAAAATGAAAAGGAATGATTGCTCATTTGGATGGCCGCAGCTGAGATCTGGGTCTATTTTACAGGGTCGCACATAACCTTTGCACATAAATTATTGCACTGTATCGATCATAAGCAGCGCACATTAGTGTTTTACGCAAGATGCTACTGGTCGTATTGTTCTTACGCTCAGATTACATATTTTTTGAATAGCGTATGAGGAGTAAAAAGTGATTGGAATGTCTAGCATTAATGAGGAATTGGGTATGGACCCCATTTGAAGACTCCCTATGTAGGGAAAGAGGTGCCGGTTGCATTCAAGAAGCGTCTCGAGCATTTTTGAGTAAATTCCTGACGTAGGTGTCAGCGCTGGTGTGCTTTTAATGAACTTGATCCGGCTTTGTGAATTAAATTTCGAAGGCAAATTCTTCGCTACTCACAAGAAGTTACTGTTGAAGCATGCAGATAAAGACATCAACGCTTTTTGTCAAACTCCTTCGAACTCCGAACAGAAAAATCAGAAGCGTTGGTCGGATGTCGGAGGGTTCAAGTATTTCACGAAAGAGCCAACGAAAAACGAAGGAGCGAAAGACATCTTCACTTCACACGCTTCGGCTCTAGCTCACCTTCGTTCAAATTCTTTAGTAAATACGTCGGACGAAACGGATGACCCTTTCGGAACATTAAGCTGATGCTAACGAAAGGAAGTCAGGCTCGTAT
>JAQFYD010000167.1:0-26348 GCA_034694225.1 Bourletiella hortensis | reverse complement strand
GTATTTTTATGTTCCCTTAGATGCCGAGCTGAACTCACTTCCATTAGTCGATACTGTGAAATCAGTGCTTCCTTCCATTTTGCACCAGATATGACCAATAAGGAATTTAACATAAGCTCCAATCTTCTCCTTTTTGGATCATAGACATTATCTGCATCAGGGGTCGGGATCTTTGAGACAATGTGATGATCATCCTGAGAAAATTCTGCCGTCCATTTCCCCAAGCCGACCTGAGATACGAGCAGCCAAAACAAGTAGTGCGCAATCTTGAGACAACTTAATGACTTTTTCAGTAGAAACCGAGCCAGCGGTGAGTAGTCAAAAGTTTCAAAACTCATAGCCTCTACTAGTTGTGGGAGGAGATTTATTAACTCCTCATCGTGCATTTTCGATATCCACTCTATCGCCTGTTCACGAACTTTGGTGTCCGGAAAGCTAAAACACAATGTTATAAACTTCCGCGTAACTTTTGCCTGTAAATCGTACTTTGTTTTACGGAAAATAAATTAATAATTACCAAGGCTGAAGCAGTTCCAAGGCATCGATTGGTTCCAAGGGTTCCCAGCACTGAAGCATGGCATGCCGTTCGGCCAAACTGGTATAGTCCCAAAGCTGCGCTGCAAGAAGTACCTTTGGCAAGGCACTGGCAAACTCATGAAGATAATGACGCTTCTCCCACAGTACTTCAAGGTCCTCGGCCGGAAACCTCGTGAAAGTACTGTTTTCCACGATGTCCTTCAGCAGGGACTGAGTGTCAGGGTCAAGACTACTGAAATCCCTCTTTGACAGTACCGCTGTTGGGACTTCCGGGAATGGAAGGTCAACCCCGTAGTCAGTAAATTCAACAGCTAAGTAAATCAAAAGAAAATCACACCTTGATACTCGCGAATTCACACAGAAATATTAGCGAGACAGAAAAATAGCTTACTTAGCAGAGGTGATTGTCCATCTGACGAAAAGGTAGAGTCTGGGGCGGGTCCAAGGCGTTTCTGAACAAGACCGACAGGCCAAAATGGCAGCAAATAATTCCCTTGTGCGAGCATTCTAATGAAGTCATAAACACTAACCATGTAATGATGTTTTCCAGCGAAAAAATACTTTCAGCACAGGTGAGAAAAAGAGAAAATGGTTACCCATTAAAATTAAAGCACTGAATACTAGTCCATCCCAAGTCGACTGATAGGATTTCGCCGGTGCCATCATCAACAGGCTTGCGACCATATAATGTGAAGACGATACGAGACTCTCTTGGAAGAATGCAGACTGGCAAGTGCTCGATACTAACCCAGTTATTGAAAACTAAAGCGTTGAAAAATACGTTGCCATCCGCTTTCGTTATAGTCTGCATAGGTGTAACGCCCCTTCCCATCAACCTGATGCCATAGTATGCATCCGCTAAGAGGTAAAAATCCGTGTACGTGTTGAGCCATTCGGGTTTCAGTCGATGAACAGCACCAATCCGGATGTAGAAAGATTCTATCATTTCCGCCATCGGCTTACAACCTAAAGAATCACAATATTTGGGTTAACTTCCATCCATTTATGTGTTTAAAATTATTACATTCATAACAAGCTGTGCTTGCTTACTTCCATTCCATCCCGAACGTCGCGTGTCAGCTTCACTCTTCATCCTGAAGCTCACAGGGAAGGACTTGGAATACATTTCGACTAATTTTCTAACTCCATCTTCCAAACGATAAATAGCATCCAATACTGACTTTTTCAGGTCTTCGTCGATACCCGGCGTGCGGGGTAAAATTTCCACAAAAGAACGTCTGTTACTGCAGTCACTCACTATTTTAGTTCTCCTCTTATTTTCACTTCCCAATATTTCCTTCACTTTACTATTCCACTCGTTACAAGTTTTCACAAAACTGTCCAGGCTGTCGGTGATCTCTACAGTTTGTACCTCGCCTAATAATACACACACGGCTTTCACTGGTTGAATCAGCGACGAGGGGTTCAACTGCAGATTCGTTACATCCTTATTGCTTGGATACAGTGCCAACTTCTCTCGTATCCTTCCCAACTCCCGGTCAATGAATTCCAAAGGTATTGAAATTTCTTGATGTGTTATAGTTTTAGAATGCGTCTCAGGTAGGATATCATCAACGGTTATGCTCACGCAGTTAGCATCATCTCGTGGCTGTGGAAGGATCAAACAATTTTGTTATGTTTTGGCCAACTACGAAAAAGTATTCTAACAGTCAAAGCATTCTATTATTCAGCTTACCGTCCTCGCCCAATTATTCTGTTCTATGACGGATTTGTGAACTAATACTAGCATAATATCTTGGTCCAATTTAATGCACTCCTGGACGTAACGATACTTAGCGATGGAAATGTCTGCACTAAGGTACTCGTTTAATCCCTTTACGCGAAGGGTGTAATCCCGACTGGAGCCTTCCAGCTCCAGGTTGCTCAGACTTTGATCAATAACCATATCCACTGTTGCGGACACTAAACACATTGGAAATTAATTTTTAAGAAAAACCATACATCTGGTCATATAGTGAACAAATAAGATATAAATAAGATACCATCACAGGTAAATGCAGCTGGATCAGTCAACATGTTGGCATGATTCCACACGTTAACTTTAACGCTTAGCGACTCCAAACACTTGGTATCCAATGTGGAGCTCCTAACGTAGCCAACGTTTGTTGTGGAATCAACGTGACGATTTGAAACTGAAAAATAATTGCTTTGATTTAGCATTCATCCCCGTCATTGTCGGTATCATGTTTTATATTAAAGGAAACCCAACTTACATCGCAATTCTCTTATCATTTCAAAAAAGGCTTGAATCTCACTGTCTGTTGTTGTCGACTGCTTCACACTTTCAATGTTTTCATAAAGGCCAACACGGTGCATATCCTGATTAAACAAGTAATGATCATTAGGGTGATATACATACATTTCACCAGGTTCTTCTTGTAGTTACATTGAAAAAACTTCATTGTTTTACATACTTGCTCCGAAGAGGACAACAAGGTCTTTAGAGGTACTTTAGAAGAGGAGATCGTTTCATTCGGCTGAGGCGAGCCTGAATTCCTTGGTGGCAATGCAGGCGGACCGGCGGGTGCCGGTGTGTCTTTTTGTGAATTCTGAATGTAATGAGAAAATCCAATGGATCGTGGCCCGACATGATTATTTGTTGAACTCGAAAAGAAGGTGGGCTCATAAGTAGAGGAAGAGTTTGATGAAACGGTAAGAATGTATTCAAAAGGATTGTACACATCATAAAAACTGGAAGCGTCTTCAGATGAATCTTTGTCCATCTCAATGCCTCCATCCGCTTGAAATTCTTGCAAACTGGGATATAATGACAGTGAAGGGCCAGAGAAATAATTAAAGGATGCGGCTGTGGTGGCTGCTGAAGCAGTTGACTGTACTGAAATGACCGAATCCTCTCGGTGATCTCTTCCCTTCTGTTGCTCTTGTTGTGATTGCTGTTGCCTTCTCTTGACTTCCTCATCCCCACTCGCCGGAGGTTTGACCACAACTTTATTACCTTCCTCCGCTCCTTTCTCCTTGATGACAAGCGGGTCAAAATACTCTAGTATATTCCTCCCATCTGTCTGGCCCAAATCAATCAAATCATCACTCATGGACATTGACTTTAGCTGCTCTGATAAAAATGAATAAGCAGTGCTCTTCCTTGACGATGTTGATGATGCTGTGGGTGAGCTAACTACTGGAGAAACTACACGACTAGCATTTGCTCCCATAAAACTTGCACTGTTAGTTAGTGTTGGACTAAAGGAAGGCGTATTCGCTACTGCTGTTCCAGTCGGTGATGTTATCCTGGACATTATGTTTCCATTTTTGATCCCAAAAGGCTCCATTACTGGGGAACGTGGCATATGAAGATAGGAACTTGGAGTGTTGCTGAAGATGTTTCGAAAATCTAGTCCTAACCTATGTCTTTGAAATAAATCCGACAAGGCGTTTTCATTGGTCGACTGACGTACTAAAGGAGAATTTGTCGGAACTAATGCACCATTCGAAGAACATGACGAAGACGGCGACGAAGTGTCCAGCAATAAGGTGCTTTTTAGGTCAAAATGTGAAAATTTCGGAGTTACTTTTGGACTAGAAAACACTATGAGATCATCACTAGGACATGGTTTGTTGTTGGTCGGTGACAAGGGAGAAGAAGATTGTCCTGCGGTTGGATGCGGTTTTTCTCCTTGCAATGTAGAATCAGCTGCTACTGCTTGCACCTCGTTCTTATTCAGTTGCACTGGTGTTGAATTATTTCGAACACGATACGGCAGGCTACGATTTCTTCTTAATCCACTTTCAGGGGGAGGATTTATAGACACTGGAGGAGCTTGAATTATAACACCTGCAGATGTGCTCGCCGTTAAACCGAAACTAGAACTACTTGTTGACACTGCCCTAGAGAATGGCCTCGGACGTCCAGTAATGCTTAGCCTCCTGTCACCTACAATTTCAAAAAATCAAACAATGAATTCTCTAGTCACAATTGTATTTCAAGCATAGTTTCTTCTTCATGCTATTCTTTAGTTAGTTACCATTGTTGGAGGGATCAGTTTGTGAAGGTTTATGTTGACTATTGTTATTATTATTAATATTATAAGGTGGTTTGACCCAGCGCCCCTTTTCACGCTCATATTCGTCCAGACTAAGACGCTTAGCCTTTTCTAAATCCTCCAAGTATTGCCTTTCTGTAGGAGAAATTGGGACTGCGTTTAAATCACCCATCACTGCCAAAGATCTCGTTCGTTAAAATTCCAGCACATTCCGAGTAAGTGGGCAGATGATGAGACGGGGATGACGATGATGTTATTGATGAGATGCTCACGAAACACACTTGTTACGTTATTAGTATGAACTCATCGGGCTGGCTAAAGATATTAACAACACCTGTCCACGCACGCAGGGCTGATGACTTACTCAGGGGTACAGTAATAATAATCATGTGTAGTAAAGTCCGACAGTTATAATATTACAACTGGACTCTTCTTCTACAACATTAGTTGAGTCACGGCGGCGTGGATTATTATTGAAAACACCTGCCATGTTAAGCAAATCTGCTTGCTGGCACTACACAGTCCTATATAGCATCTATTGACTTCTTATGGACATTACTTTTCTAGCTCAACTTTTCCTTCTGACAGAGCGTGAAGATGAAGAAGAAGAAAAGAGGAAAAAGTTACTTTAAAAAATACTGGCGAAAAATACTCTGTTGAGGAGTAGATGTGTTGTAAACAAAAAATTCACACTCTCGCCTGCATCAAATGATGATCTACTAAAGTGCTACCACACTATAGACCTTACAAATGCAGTCCACTGCTCAATTGCCTTACGAACAATGCACCATTGTAGAGAGCCCTTTTACTATATTACAAATGAAGACTGCTTTGCTTCTAGCAGCAGTTGTTGCCATAGTATAAAGCAGTATTTTAGTATTGATGCAGAGAGTGAGAGGCAGTGAGAAGAGAAAGATT
This sequence comes from Bourletiella hortensis, assembly GCA_034694225.1. Classification (NCBI taxonomy): domain Eukaryota; kingdom Metazoa; phylum Arthropoda; class Collembola; order Symphypleona; family Bourletiellidae; genus Bourletiella; species Bourletiella hortensis. The sequence goes on along the minus strand of JAQFYD010000167.1, from coordinate 20,871 downwards.
ATTACATGCTTCATGCAGTAGTAGTCAGTCCCCTCACACTTTACTCAGTATATTATATGAGAATACGAGTCCAATGCCTTTTAGGTGTATATATTCCCAGTACTGCTCAAACCATTCATTCTTCGAATATGTGTGGTATGCAGTTCATCACCATATGTGGTTATTCACAAAAGTTATTGTCACAGTCATATATTGGTCTGTACGCGTGTAGTAAGTAACTGTGTGCAAGTACTTGTTTCAGCATCCTTCGATCATCATACTCTGCTGTTATTTACTGGCTGCGTTAATGATCTGAACCCTCTTTAGACATCATATCACCCTGTTTTAACCATAAAATTTCCTATTATAATTATCACCACTGGAATCTTTACACCTTTTGTCACGTAGATTAGTAGCTCCTCTATAGGAGACTCACACTACTGGTTAGCTATACCGTTCTAAAAGTCATTTAGTTTCTCAACGTCAACAACAACAACAACAACAGGATAATGTAAACATCATTACCATGAGAATACTACAGCCGACAAGGGAATACTTATTGAGCTGATATTTTAAAATTCCACTAAAACTACTGGGTAACCGCAATAACAGGAAGCAGGACATTTCCCTGATAATGCCGCTGCCTGATTATATTCATGGGCTACCATAGGAAGGTATTTATGCAGATAATTAATATTCATGTGCTTATTGCTGCCGCTGCTGCTGCAGTACGAGGCGGAACAAAGACAAATTATGCCAAAATGACCGATTGTTATCAAAATCATCAGTTTGATAGGCAGAAATTTAGAAGAAGAAGAAATCATGACGCAAGCGGAAAACCGTGTTGAATCTATCTCCGACAAGTTAACAAACTTGTACCCACTTTCACCGTACTGAGCACACTGGGGCATTACAGACAGATTATACCGCAGATTCGGTATAAACATCATGGGGGAAGGATGCGTTCGTATTTGAATAATAAGCTAGACTAAACAGGGAATGAGAAAATAAATACAAGGTTTGTATGATGGACAGTGGTGACAATTGCTCGAAGGATAACTTACAGATCACGGGTCAAACAACAGAGTTTGAGTGATGAGGGCAAGATAGCATTAGAACAAATAGAGCTCTAATTAATGGCTCAAATGCGTAGAATATTTATCATTCTTGTATAAATTTTGCCAATGTCATGATGTTTCGAACGACTAGCTTTCATGCTGGCAGCATCTACGAACGTCACAACTGACTGGACTGAATTGCTCACAGCGCATTTTTCTCTTCCGGATTTCCGGATATGAATTCATGCTCTGACGTTTTCGTACGTAAACGTTCTTAAAATGCAAGATTATTTGCAAGTGGAATTCTAAAGCTCCCTTCTTATTGGACTCGCAATGTTTTCATATTGACTCCCACTATGACGAATAAATTCTCAAAGACGCACCAACAATTGTATAGAGGAATGTGATACAGGAAAACTTTACGCATAATTTGGTCAATACTTAAGTCTAACAGCTTAATCGTAACTGTTTATGGACGAAACATTAGTTAATACTTGCAAAACATGCTCACTATCTGTGAACAAGGCTTGTAATAATTTCTTCCTTGTGACAACACATCCGCCTAAGATAACATTTGACTCTATAGCCCTATGATTAGACCGACGGAGCAGTTAGTTGCAAGTTATAGGGTAAATGTGCTCTTATAAATAAACTGGACAGATGAAAAAGTTAACTTACCAAACACTCCAAATGTCGTGTAATAGCTGTTATCACAGAAGGAAAATAGATCGTCTCGTAAGCTACAGCAGTAGCAAAGCTATGGGCTACTCCACTACTGAGATTTAGAGTTGTGTGAAATTGTATATAACAAAGGATGACCTTAACGCGCCTACAATAATGTCAAGTGATTAAAATTCTGCAGCACACTAACTAAAAGCAAGTTACATAAGAGCTAATATATTTACCAGCTTCCTCCAACGCCATTTGCTACTCTGTATAATACAAGCGTTCATCATTTCTGCCATCTGATGATATCCTGCATTTGCATCACAAGATCAAGGTTTATAAATAAACGCCAGCCGCTCTGTTTGTAGCCTCTGTGCAGCTCATTCCTCCTATCGCATTTACTTTCCCTGGCATTCTTAAGTTTGGCAGAAATCATAAGATACAGTAAACGAGAGAAAGCAACCTGCTGAGAGCCTGCTGTCCAATATTTTACTACTAAGCTAAAATTATTGGCCGATGAGACAAATCACTGATGGTCATCAGCAATGGTCTTACAGTCCATGCGTAAATAAATAAATGCAAACGTGAAAAAATATTTACATTGTACATTCCTTCTGGTCATTTGTTGGCAATGTGGAGGAAAACTGCACCCTTGGGATTGTTGAAGACCAGTGGAGAGATGCCATATTAAGCGAAATTCAATTTCTGCATGTTAGTGGCGACCCCTCGTTTGTATTCTGCGTGGGTCGCGCATTCAGCATCAGCTCCTATCCTACACATATGAAAGGGAAAGGAATTTTGGGAGGGAGAAGTTGCATCAAATTACTGGTGCATTAGTGGGATGCGACTTGAGTTTTAAAAATTTAGATTAATTATCATGCGGGTTAGTATGAAATCGCATTTTGTTGCCGAATTCTATGCACGGAGACAAGAACCACGGAGACGAACGTAAAAGTTGCGAAACAAAGTCTATGCTTTATACGCATTTGAAGTTGGCGCTTCTGCATCTGCTGCCTTCTTCCAAGGCTGTGGCGGCGTAATGTGAATTTGTGCAGAAATTCGAGAATTCGGCGAATACATTCGTACACTGCCTGGAAGAGGTGGAAAGAATAGTTTCGGTTAAGCCTGAATAGCATGATTTAATTAAAAACAGTAGCTATAAATTTTAAAACCGGGTTTAAAATGGCGGCTGTCCTATCAGGAGTTCTTCTCAAATCCTCGAGTAAGTTATGTTTTGAATAAATGTTCCGCATAAGTGTCTACTCCGTGCGGGCGGAAACCTTGGTAATATGTCGGATTGATCTTGGGATTTTGGGATCATATGATCGAAATTCGGTTTACAGTTGCTACAAAGTTTCATTTAGGAGCTTGTATTCAGGGGAACTGAGCATGTATTTTTTATGTTTGACATAGGGAGCCATGGAGTTAAGGTATCGAAGAGCTACAATGTAGTGGTCACGGCCCGATTCTCCACTGATAATGCCAAACAGACATCAGTTGACGGTAGTAAAAATCCCTTGTTTGACCCTAAACTTGCATCCTTGAAACGGGGTACGGGTGGAAGATCTTCCTTTAATGGAATGGTCGCCACTGTCTTCGGAGCAACTGGGCTTGTTGGAGGTGTTCTTTGCAACCGTTTAGGAAAAATTGGAACGCAGGTTTGTACATACTTCAGTATTTTTTCAGAACGGTATGGTTGCCGTACCATTTTAAGTTGAGTGGTCAATAAATAATTTCTTTTGTATCACAGCTGATAGTGCCGTACAGAGGAGATGACTACGATGTCCTTCCTCTCAAACTGGTCGGAGATTTGGGACAGGTCCTGTTTTTTCCTTACCACTTGAACGATGAGGAAGCGGTCAGAAAGGTGTGCATTGAACTGGAATATTTTGAAACGTGTTATTTGTGAAGCAGTAGTTTTACTATTCGGATGAAAACGATTATGGTATTATGGTCCTTATTACCTGCAGGCCATGGTTCACTCAAATGTTGTAATCAACTTAATTGGGCGTGACTGGGAAACGAAGAACTTTAAATTCAGGGACGTGAATGTAACCGCTGCTCAGCGAATTGCCAGATTGGCTAAGGAAAGCGGCGTGAAGCGGCTTATTCATTTATCTTGTTTGAATGCATCACCGAATCCTACTGTGAGTAAAATACGGAGTAAGTCAGACGGTGTGAATGAGCGGTTATTGATTTTTATCTGTGCTGTTTTTCTGTAGCCTATTATTCTGAAAGGTGGTTCAGAATTCTTGAAAACAAAGTACGAAGGTGAGCTAGCAGTGAAGGAGGTATTCCCGGATGTGACCATCATTCGTCCATCTGATATTTATGGTCAAGGGGATCGTTTCCTTCGATACTATGCTCATGGTTGGAGACGATTCTTTCAAGAAATTTCTCTATGGGAAAAGGGAGAAAAGACCATCAAAGCCCCAGTGTATGTAGGTGATGTTGCCGGAGCTATCGTCAACGCTTTAAAAGATCCGGATACTGTTGGAAAGTCGTACGATCTTTATGGGTGAGTTAAAGTCGTCTAACTGAACACTTGTGAAAAGAATGGTTTGTATGACCTTCATTATTTTTTAATTTCTAATCAAGTCCTAAACAATACTACCTCTCGGATCTTGTGGACTACATAATGGCTGTTCTGAGACGAGGAGGCGATGGTTACAAGCGAAAGAACTTGAAATGGGATATTCCTATGAGGTTAAGAATAACATTAACAGAAAAAATTTGCCCGAGTTGGCCTGTTGCTTTTCTTGGATGGGATAAGATCGAACGGGTACGTCCGAAAGATATATTCGCATTTCGAATTAATTAACTCACCGAGTTCTTTTGGCACTGCAGGATCACGTTTCCGATGTTCCACAAGGTAACCCAACTTTAGAAGATTTAGGAATTGTACCAACTGAGCTGGAAAGCCGCATCCAATGGGAACTCAAGCCTTTCCGTGCTCATAATTATTATGACGAACAGTTAGGAGAATTTGCTGAACCACCACCTCCCAAGACAGTCCCAGCTATGATTGACTAAGAAACATTGATTGAAATCCCTTGCATCATTCGTTTTAGGGGAAACGAGAAGTCATCTATGGAACGCAATTAATGCAAGTGCTGGAACTGTTGCACGTTGTAAATTAAAATAGTTTATCGAATAATGAAAACAAGCGTGATACTGTTCTATTAAGATGGAGAATTAATTATTTATTGACTGGTTGGACTAATTAGAGCCTTGAAGCTGTTTGGATAGAGTGACATTATGTGGAAAATAATTCATATTTTTCAAGCTGAGGACAAGCACATGACTTTCGCGACGCAACATAACGACGCGATGAGAGACGGACAGACAAGTATGTATTTATACATTGAATCCCGCATCGTAAAAGTTGTAATCTTGGAAGTGGCATAGTTAACGGAAGTATGAGATCAGTACGAATACATTCAGTCACCAGCTTTCATTTGTGTGGGAAGGAAGAGGTCAAACCACTCCATTCGCTTGCATATGTGGCACGAGCTAGCACCGGAGATACCGTCTTGAACAATACGACACTGATGAAGAGCATATGAATGGCGGTAAATGAAGAAGAGCGTTATGTAATCTTTAAAGCAATGCAACAGAGCTAGCCTCTGTGCGTTGCTTGGATGATCGAACCATTAACTCATGTTTCCTTGGCACCATTAATAATAATTGTTTTAGTCTGAATCGGAGTCAGACTCTCTCGTACTTCTGAAATTCTGTGGCAGACTTTCTTGCAGCTGCAGTACATGTTCCACAGGTTCTGGTCGTCCAGACTCGGATATTCTGCACGGTTGAATCACGTTTGACCTTTGTAACTTGTCTATAGCTTGTACCAGCCTCATGGCTTCGTATTCCTTCTGTTCATCTGTCATTCCTTCGCATGGAGGAGGCCTTTCCGGTTGCAACCAACCCTCGACATCGTTGATCCTACAAGTATATTTTAAGAGTATTTTTGGATTCGACCCAAAATGAGTATTCCTTGAAGCGAAAAAATATCGCTGGAACTAACATGTGCCTAACTTCTCGATACTCCTCCGTATCTGATTCATCTGATGATGATGAATATTCTATTGTTGGATCCTTCCCTCCAAGCATTAGACCTCTCTTTGCCAGCAAGCCTGCTGCATTCCCATATCCTGTGTACTTGATCATCCGTTTGACTACAGGAACATGAATAAAATTATGTAGCAGAAGTCAAATCCATCTTCAGACAGACAGGACGGAATTATAAGGCTTACCACTTTCTTTGCATAAAATGAAGAGGAGACTAGCCACAAGGTCGGTGTTTGCTGCTGGAGACGTGAGCAGAGCACAGAGCTTATTCCTGAGCTTGGCACCCACTTCAGGTCTGGCCGTAACATCCTTCTTTTTCAATGGTGGAAGTATCCGAATTTTTAAGTACTTACGAATGTATCGATTCGTGCTAACCATCCGAAGAAAAACGCAAACGACAGGAGAAATGGAGTTTATCGGTGCTCGAGCGTTCTATGATCCAACAGGAAAACACAACTTTGTCACGTCCGCATCACCCCTCATGAAGGAATACATTGATCTTTACAGAAGCTTAAATTTCCTTACATCCATGCTGTCTAACTTGTACTGCAAAAATTCCGCCATCGCCTCGATACACGACATGTCGTACCCTTCGTACTGATTACTGGACTCCGTCCCTTTAGGTATCAATTCCTCGAAACATTCGGGTGAGACCGCGTTGAGAAGATCAATAGAATGACTAATTTTAGATATAAATTCAATTAAGATCCTCAAAAGCCAACAATTCCCCCTTCCATATGTATAGTTACATTACCTATGTAGTTCATATTTCTTCTCTTCCGTTACAGTTCCGTGAAGTAAGAACTTGCGGACTAGATTCGTGATTCTCAAGAGATACTTGAGTTCCTCCTCATCCGGTGGTCGAAAATTTGCGTCGTGTCTACTGGGCACAACATCATGCACAATATTGTACAGTACTTTCATAGACTCAGTAATCAAATTGACTGTTGAGTCGTCATAAGGTTCTTCAGCCTTGGCATGTTCCTCCAGGAAGTCGGTCACATATACAACTCCTTTGTATTCTTCCCGTACTTTCGGTCTATTCAACCACCATCATGCATATTTATAGACGTAACCACCATCACATAATTACTGAATCCGTCAAATGCTAACTAGTAGCTCACCCCGTTTCTTGGCACAGTGCAGTTATCATGAAGAGAACCCGCATAGTAAAGAATTTACAATCCGTCGACAGTTTCGAATTGCGAAAATCTCTTACAGCATCCATGATCCCCGGCAGGAGTCCATTGTTGATCAACATCAACTGCAAAACTTGGCTCTGATAGATTAAGTTGAAGATCACTTTCAAACTTTCCAATGTTTCTATGGAAAATCCCACCAAAATATTTGCACGATAACATACTTCATCCGCAGTACCTTCTAATTCCAACATCTCGTATCAAAACACAAGTTACCTGCATGACCACAATTCTGGAATTCGGTTGTTTCTTTGAGTCCCGCAATTTTAAGCAAATTGATCACTAACTGATCTTCAACACAACGATCTAGCGTCGACTTCTCCCTACTGCTTATACAAAAACAGCAATGAATTTTACATGAATCTGCAATAAATACATGCCGGAATTTACCTCAAAATCCGAAGCGTGTTTAACAACAAACGAATGAGATCTGGTGGCGAAGTCGGACTTTCCAGCCGATCTGAAATGGCTTGCCATAATTTCTGTTTTACTTCCAACTTGACATCCGCAAACCGTTTGGCTGATTCATTCTACGAACCCACATTCATTGTTTCCCAGCTATCACTTTCATTTCAAAAAAGAGCCATAAATTTACTCAATAATACAAACAATTATTACCTCTTGAATAAAATCCGTCAATGCTTTCGCACAATCTTCACCAGTTCCGGTTTGTATCACCTCCACGAAATTTTCCGGAAATGACATTTTCTTCAGGAGACAATCACTTTGTTGCTTGTTTTTCACTCTCCTTCCTTCTGACTTTTGTTAGTTGGCGTTGGCAGTGTTTGTACTACCAAGTTCCTTGAAAGAGTAATAATTCGTTCGCTAAATTTTCTCTACTTTCACTACAAAATTCCGGGTGAAAAGTGTCTGTCGTCCGAGGCATGCAAGCAGTATAGCAACTGAGTGCCTCCTTTCGCTACGCACTTTACCGCGCCCCGTCTAAACTCACTGGCGACTCAGCAACACAGCTTTGTCATGCACTGTACTTGGCATAAACAAGTAAACTGAAGCTTGTGTATTTTAAAATATGTTCAACGCAATGTAAACGAAGGATTCGGCAGAATTGTAATGTGAAAGTTCAATGAATGTATGGCTTGTATTTTCATAATATTTTGTCTTAGCCATTCGTCACTCCTGAGAGACTGAGTTAAAGATCAGAGTACAAACTCACTTGTGTACAGTCGATACTACCACGTAAATGACATGGAGAAATGAGCATACACTGACTCTATATAGACAAGGAAAAGCAGCTACGAATCGGTTCTGCGCCATGTCCCATCATCATATATAACGTCCCTCTTACTTTACGACTGAAATGACACAAGTAGTGTCAGTTTCCGCGTACTATATGCGACTTCGTCTTCTTGTCTGTCGGTGTTCTTATGAGATTTTTATTGCACGTTTTCCAACAGGTCATCGTCAGGATGCTTGCTGCTAATACATGTGAAAGTAGGGGAGACAAGGATTTTAGTGTTGTTAGTAGTAACAACGACAGCCAGCCGGGGTCTCATTGACATCATGATGATGCTGCAATAGTATAGTAAACATGTGCGGCTCCCCGATGTCTCTTTTACCAGTGCTTTCTAGTTCAGTAAAATCGATTAAGTAAAGCTTCCTTTGGGAAGCCGTGTGTTTATACCTCGTGTGGTTCCTTGTATTATTTCTAAGCTCAATAAATCTCAGTCAGGAGAACACGGAACACATGTGTCAATCCCATTCAACATGTTTCTGTCACTTTGTAGTACACACCACCGCATATGGCGGTGGTGGTGGTGTAAGTACTACAATGATGTGTGTAATGGTCAATGTGAAGCTGCTAAGAATCTTGCAAAAGGCCATAGCTTTTATCTGTGCAAACATTGGGAACTTTTCCTGGAAGATCAATGAGGAAAAGTAGTAGGATTTGTAGGATTTCTCCTCTTATTGAATTATGCACCGTATGCTGGTTGGTGGTGGCAATCAATAACAATTTCCCACTTTACACTGCCACGTAGGCGTACTAAAATGTATGCTCAGATTTCTGGAGAAATGCTTCTCATTATGGCCATATAATAATACTATGGAGACATGAATCTGCTTGATATACGGCAGAACTTCATTACTGTAAGTTGTATACTCTAAAGTAGAGTACCGCTGCGGTTGGCCAAAAGTGTATGAATGAGACTTTGAGGAAATTGGAAATTATGTGTGTTTCCTTGGACATCAAATTGAATCCATGAGGGCCGAGTATAAAACATAGATTCTGTTTTGGCAGCTTCCAAGAGTTCTGTTCTGTCGTCTTCGGCACACGAACAACATGACGAGGACAAGTAGCTAATCAGTTCAATGAGATTCCTCTCCACTAACAACAAATACTATGTAAACCTCAGAGCGTTTCCATGGCATCAAAGACCCGCAATCTTATTAAGAGTTGGCTAACTAAGAAGACACGGTGACAGAACAAAGAGTTCTGAGTTCCTTTAAGCTTTAAGTAGCGTGCTTCAAGAAGGTTGTTCTCTCACAAGATTTTACTTTTGCATGTCTATATAGAAAAGGCAAGTGAGGAACAAGTTTTATTTAGCAAGTTTTCAGCTGCTGGATGAGAAGCATGCAAAAAAGCTTGAGCATATCCTTAGTTCCAGTCAGGTGACCAAGTTAATATTCAAGAGACTACAAAAGGTGATATTATATCACTACGGTGCTACTACACATACATAATGATTATTACCCTTTTTCTTTAAATATCAGAGTATATAACTCTCTCCCCTACAACTCTCTCCACTACAATACATAGCTTATCCGCGTCCCCCCATTTCATCATCATATATTATATATTAACTTGGCCAGCATTACTCAACATGATCATGTTCTAAGGTCGGGGAAAATGCCTTGCAGTTTAATCATATGAACTACTTACTCCTTTTTTTATTCATGTAATAAACGAAACAATCGCGGAGACAGTCTTACTTTTCTGGGCCACCAGCAGTCAGTCTACACCGACGCAAGTCGGCAAATCGCACAATTGGCGAGTCTGCCCTATTAAGTTTGTCTACCTACGCTCTTGTTGTAAACTTGGAGGAGCCCGTTACAGAAAAACCAACAGCAGTGAGAAAATACAGGAGACCCACAACGAAGCAGTCCGTTTCCGTTACTGTTCCATTCGAACAGGTGAAAGTGTCAATCAAGGGAGAAAAATAATTTTCTGAGTCATTGTCATAGTAATACTAATCATTGTGGGCCCAAGTAGCTAACCTTCGTACACCTACCTGACCTAACTTGATACAAATGGAAATCTGCTGACAAAGCCTTAAAATTGTATCTGCAGCTCGTCACTCGTTCATCACCATATTAGCCAATTCAGTGCCCTAAATTACAATAATATCTTGGTTGAGATTCTTGTATTTTTGTAACAAGGATTGAATCTGTGAAAACAGCTAATTTAGGCTTTTGTTTACTAATACTACAGGTGAGTTAGGATCAGCACTATTACTATTAGTTTTCTTGGCGGGATTCATTGGAACGGACGTGTCTTAGTTTCTGGCAAATGTCACGTAATGTAAACAAGGAATTCCTGTTGTGCAGCTAGTGCGGACTAATTGAAAGTGCAATTATTTTTGCAAGGTTCAAGTTGAGATATTTAGGAGAATTCAATTCGGAGAAGAAGGCTTGTTTTTCTGTTGAAAGAAGTCAAGGTTAAATTGTATTATGTGTTCCCGAGGGAACCGAGCATTTTTCCGCCCGTTAGTGACAAAAATAAGATTTTCTCATGTATTTTGTATTTTACTACCATAGAAGATAACACTGAACTTCTGTTCCATTCTTATAACAGCAATATTTATGTTACGGAAACGTGATTTTATTCTTGGATGCGAGATGCGTCAGTGTTATATACCGTCGTCATAACAGATGATAATATGAGGGCATTTTTCCTCATTGACACATTTGTTTTCATAGTGTGCTCCTGTTGAAATGGATACGTGTTACGAAATTTAATTTTGATATTTATTTTTAGCCTTTCATAAAGTGAGAACAGGATGGCAGAAAACAATAGAACCGTTTCCGAGGAGGACTTTGAAGAGCTGAAAAAGAGGCTGAAATTGATCTTTGATGCGGACCCTGATCAGTATGTGAATGACTTTGCCATTCGAAGATACCTCAGGGCTTTCAAGACGGTTGATCTTGCGTTTCAGGTAACATTAGACTGGCACTCGCAGTGGCTATTGATCCCGGCCTATTTTATTTCATCGCGACTTTATTTCTCGGTAATACCTCTGAGCTTGGATGTTTATTTCTTCTTTGTGTATTTACAGCATATTTTGAAAACTAATAAATGGCGCAGAGAATACGGCGTGGATGAATTAACCGAGGACAGTGAAGTGATTCAGAGACAACTCAGCTCAAAAAAGGCTATTGTTCTTAAACACAGGGATATGCAGGGTAAGCATGACAGGGTCATCATATATTTAAATATTATCTTGGGTATGGCTTGAATAATTAATGAAACTCAATTCCGCTTAGGACGTCCTGTGGTTTATATACCGGCCAAGTATCACAATGTAAACGAGCGAGATATCGATGAGCTGACCAAATTTATTGTCTTCTGCCTTGTAGGTGTTCTTGAATTTAAAAATAGAGATATGTCTGTAAACCTAGCGTATCGGCTCACTATTTGCTGATCTTTTCAATCTGTAGGAAACTGCTTGTAAGAAAACGTTTGAAGAAGTTGTTGACAACTTGTGTATCATATTTGATCTCACTGACTTCGGACTCAATTCATGGGACCATAGCTTGGTGAAAAATCTTATCTGGCTGCTTTCGAGGTTTGTGAGCTAACTTCTTGTATGTGGTGTTGGTGCAAACTTTTGATCCTTAGGTGTTGATTGCGGATTTTGTACTTGTTATTTTAGACATTACCCGGAACGTTTGGGTGTGTGTCTGATCTACAATAGTCCGAGTCTATTTCAGGGATGCTGGACCGTCGTCAAGGGATGTAAGTAAACCCTCTGAGGCTCCTCTTGAAGTCCTGCTACATATTGTACCAAATTTAATGTATGTATTAGGGCTGGACGAGAACACGGTTTCCAAAATTACTTTCGTCAGTAGCGAAGAAGATCTGTGCAAGTACATCATTCCAGACATACTACCCACATTAGATTAAGGCAACCAGAAGCGCTTGGCCGTGAGAGAGGGAAAAGAAGGCTACTGGAAGTTTCATTTCTTTGAAGAATAAAAATTGTGCGTGCGAGTTGTTCCTCAAACCCGAATTTAAAATGGATGTAACTTGCTTCGTGTTAAAAGATACTGCACGGCTACTCACAAAGTAAAAGGTCCAAAACGTAACGAAGAATTTTTCTCTCAGGTTGCCGACGCTGTCAAGAGATTTATCAAGATTTTCGAGTGAAATCGCAGATGTTCGTGAAGAAATTATTTAACCTTTAAGCAGGAGCTAATTGCTGGAGTAATTAAGTGAAAAGCATAATTTTACATTCATTATAATGTCTTATTTGGTACAGGAAAGTTAAGTAATCCCGATTTTTGAGATTTCAAGCAAGGGAACGAACTTGTGGCACCCTTTCAGTGGATTCAGATTCTTGTAAGAAATCATTATATTTCCAGGCACAAAACCCAGTATTTTCGTTCTATTCCAGTATACAAATGGTACCTAAAGTATGGAGGTTTTATTTTTTCTACCGCTGTGAATATTTTATTTTCTTGACCGCCAACATATTTTTACAAATGAAACCACATGTTAATCAAAGCAGTCACCAGTCACCATCGTTTCAAAATGTAAATGCGTATGCGCATTATGTAGCGCAAGGGACGGGACAAGGTAATTAAGTTAGATGATAGTTGCAGTGTTACATTGGAAATTAGTGAGATTCTTAGGATTCAAAAAAAAGCGTGAAGCGTAAAATGTTGTGGAGGTAGGTGTGCGGATGAGGTATTCTTTCGTTCAGAGTTCGTAGAGTATTATTCATTCATTCCATATAGTCAGCAGTGATTTTTTGGTGCTGTGGTAGTGGTACTATAAAATAACTAATTTGTCACGGGTGCTAGTATTTTTGAGTGTACATACAATATAATGGAAATTTTTGATTAACTCGGACGTACTTTCGGTTGCTACATTCATCCCGTGAAGGACATATTATGTGATTCTTCTTAATTATATAATTCTCCAACTGTAATCCCATTTTGTTGCGTAATTCTCTCGTGCAGGCATGCTGGACAACTAAAGCTACCGAATACTGCTGAGGTGTGAGAGGTTTTCGTTCTTAGCATGTGAACAGACCTTTTTAATTGAATAAATCTGAAGATTTGAAGGATCTGTCACTTCAGCTATGAAATCAACTCAGTTATCTTGAAATTAGTTGCTGTCATTTCCTGTTCCTACTCAACTGTCGGCCGAGGATCTTACTTTACGGACAGCATACGGAAATCCTAGTCTAAACTCAAGTCCTAATTCCGCAGAAGTTCCTCGGCGTGTTACGGCCCCCCAAAGTTTGTTCAAAGGCTCGCTGTCACTTGTGCTCCACTCCACTCAACAGGAAAGCTTTTACAACCAGACTTTGGTGGTTATACTGAAGCTCTTGCATACATTTAGTTACCACCCAATTTCTGAAAGTGTGAGTCTTTAAAACTGTAGAATCTTTTAATGAACCCCAGTCGTGTGAGATTTACGTGATTCCCACACGCCATTTCGCTGCACATGTCAGATATTAATCCCCTGATCATAAAGTTTACTACCTTAGCCTCTCTTTTTCTATTATCTTTTCTATAAGTTAGCTTCAGTTCCCCATGAATCCTTAATGCAATCAACACAGTTTTACCTTGCATATTTCGTCACTTAAGGGCCGCTTAAGAGCATTAATGTGAGCCATCTGGCTGAGGTTAGGCGTATAATGATAGCCTTAAAGTAGGACACATTTCTTTCTACCCGCCCCAGAGATGCTCGGGAAAGTAGGCTGCTTACCACGAATTTATTGTGGTGCAATGAGATATTGATTGACTATAGCGAAGGTCCTTGATGGGCGGAATCACGTCATTGCCATGAAAGAGGAACGACAGAAGGAAGACCTGTCAGAGGAACAACAGATTTTTGTTTATGACATCTCATAGTGCCCAGTGAACTGTAGGCTGTGAGCCGATATTCACTGAAAATTATTTACATGCACCCTAACAATACTAACGCGCATTCTCTTAGCTCCTAAGGAACGTTAATATAAAGTCCTTGCATGGTGTCATAATCAAAATGAGGTTAACTGCATAAAGATGATTAAAAGGAGCCCCGTATAGTACATCCTCATTATGAAGCAACATCAATAAAAATAATTGCTATTATAGAACTGATGGCGGAACAGATCCTTGAGAGAATTCTTGATAACTTCTCATCTCCTCCCTACTGAAAACATTGCCCCCAAAATGACAGTTGCACACACACATACACAGATTGCATGACAGACAGATAGGAGAACTGGAAGTGACTGTTGTAAGGAATACTAAAGTCTCAAGTTTAGATTCTATTGTACAGCGTTCTTGTTAATCCCATGAATGGCTATTGCCTGATTAGAATAATCACCCTCAAGTCATTTTTAGTGTCGTTCTTTCTTAAGCGGCAGCAAGTAGAGGATGATTTACAGCTTGTTCAGAGAATTTACCATTTTTTTCTTACCACTTAAATCCTCTTTCATCTATATGTTTGTGTATACATTAGACTCGAAAAGTTTGTTACTATTGCTGTCTACGTTAAAAGCTTTACTCACATTTCAATGACGGATGATGAGTGACTGTTTATGCAGTGACTGACCCTTGGAGTTTGCTCCTCCAACGCATATATGATACTCAAACACGTGTGTGTGTGTATTTATTTTCTTGGATCCCATTCACCGCATCATATTATTGCATTTCATAGAAACTGGCCACACAGTTAGACAGAAAAAATAGCCTTAAAAACGCTCCATAAAAAGAAACGTTCCTGAGAATCTGTGCTATAGGTGTACGTACTTTGGGGATTACTGCGGACAGAAATAAAAGCATATATTCCTAATCTCCCCTTAATTCTTCTACTAAAGTTTACCACCATTAAGACAAGAACACATGTAGTAACAGGAAAACCTAAGAAGACATGCATGTCTCATTCACACTCCGTGTGGAAAGGTCATGAACATCATCATCGCTCCTGCTTCCAACAACCCAGCTGCAAATGCAAGCTTTAGCCATACCTAAGTTACTGTTGTTGCCAAAACGGTAGTAAGCAAGGTAATACCTTGCAAGTTTACTGCCCTTGCCATGGCAATCCTCATCATATGAAGGTTATTACATACAAGGTATTGGCATTATGCACGTTCCACTTAAGCAAAAGCAAGAAGGATTGATGATGGACGTTACTGATGTTCCTCCCGTCCTTATTAGCCATCATATAGCTGCACTATTTTGCTTCCAGTTACACAATCATTACGATACAAAATGCTTCCATCTCCTACTACTATTATGGAAAAAGACAAAGACGCATTTATGTCTCAATATAAATATATATGCTTTCTTTTTAGCTCACTCGAGAAGCCGAATGAGTATTGCATTATCTTACTACTACCACCAAAGCTCCCAAAAATTTTTGCTTGCTAAGGACACAAACTTGCCTTCCTGCTAATAACCTTTCTTCGTCAGCTGTCGTAAAACTCGTACGATCCGCATGGAAATTTACAATCTGGACTTACAATGTAATTCCTTGAGTTTACGTGAAAGTTCTGGTTACATTTGGGAGCTAGTAACTGCAAGCACGGCGTTTGGCTAGAAATTTTGGGCAGCTAGGATAGGAAATTATAGTTAGGGGTTTGTAGTTAAGTACAATTATCCTGAGGGATTTGTAAGGCAGAGTTTTGCGGTATTAGTACGAGGTGATCACACATTTTAACAGCATGAACAGAGCCCATAGCCCATGCTGTTGCTATATGTTGTTTCTTCTTGTTGGAGCATCCAAAAGTTGGAGGCTTTGAGTCTAATAAGTTGCTATTACTCTTGTATGGGGAAGGGGAGACATGAGAAAAAGGCTATACTCTGGTATAACAGAATTGTAGTAATGCTGTTGAATGATTCAGAAGTAGAAATAGTAAAGGAATAGCATGGTGTGGAATAGGAGAAAGAATGATATTGGAGTCTAACATAATAGAGAAAGCTTGGTGGCTATACAGAGAGGAAGATGGAGGGAGGTTGGACCATGAGCCTCGGCGATGGCCAATACGAGAAGGATCTAAAAGGCAGTCGCGTTCAGCTCTCAGACGGCCATTACCCTTAAGTCTGTTTTTACTTTTATTCTAAGTTAGTCGACACGACGGTGAGATTGGATCAAAATTTTCGTAATTTCTTCAACGTGCCTCGATTCCAACCTCTTCTCGGACGACGCAAACAAACCGCACTTCGAAAACAAATTCGGTTTTCACAAAATTACACACTCGAATTTTTTTTGTAGCTTGTATTAGTAGTAACATAAAGTGAACAGAGACTGGACTGGAATCTTCATCTTTTTTCCCTTCTTCTTCTCAACATCATCATCATCATCTCTCCTCTAATACAGACATAATAAGGTGGGTTTCCAAAAAATATATATATATAATTATATTTTATTCTGAATGTGTTAAATTTTTCGTCGATATTCACAAAATTATTTATTACTATTGGTGCCTCCGTTAAAAATTCTTCTCTTCTCCGTTTCCGCTTGTATATTATACGCGTCGTCATTAGAATAGAATTTTTTTGTTAAATTATTTTGATAATGTGAATTTGGACATTTTGTGGGTATACAAATGCCATGTTTTTGTGTCAAGTTCGTCTATACATGTAGTGACCGACCAATGACCAGTAACCTCCGTTAGCTAGCGAGTATCATTGTGCATTTGTTTGGGAGGAATAATTATTGTTTTTTATGAAAAAACTGTGGAAAATTTTTCAAGGGTAATTTTAGCGGATCATCGCGCTAGCTGATGGTGACGATGAGGGCCAAAATTTCAGTTTTACGATTTTCTGTGTTATCTCTTAATTTTGTTAGAGCTGGCTGGCTGGCTTGTTTTAGAGTTTTAGGAGTATAGTTGTAGTCAGTCATTCGACAGAATGTCCGCGTGTGCTCGGAGTTAGTGTTCGATGTACATATCGAGGTGTACATACATGGAGGAGATCATTGTGGTATGTATGTTAGGCCCTGCTGAATTTATTTTCTGGCTTCATGGTTGGTTCTTTGCTCCTGTATACTCGACACGCACAATTTTTTCGTTCTGGGCAGTAGTGGAAGCATGGTTACTACTTTATTTCATGGGTTTTGTACAACACCACACATACTACTACTCTATTACTGTTCTTGTAAGCCATGAAAAAGAAGACCAAGAACTACGGAATACTAGCCTTGTTGTTATTGCTCTTTCATTCATTCAGCCGAGCTTGCTCAATGTTGTACACGACCAGGAGCAACGACGGTGCCGTTTTAATATGTCAAACGTATGATGGGGTGAATGGAGGTCATTGACCTTTCTTCTCACCGCCACTTTGCTCTAAATAGTTATTATCATCGGGGAAAAATTATACGTTAGAAATTTTGTGGTATAATTCGTATCGTAAACTTGAGCTGAGTGAATCTGTTTAGCTTGAGCAGAGTTATTTTATGCTAAAAAAGCCATGATTGGCTACTACTGCCACTACCCACTTTAGCAAGAAGTCTGAAGTAGGTGCAATTTGGATAAATAAATGTTCAAGCTGTCAGGTGGCTTAGCATGCGGAAAAAGAAAAAACTCCCCAAAAAAGAGTAACGGCGTTCGTCAGTATAGTTAATTGAGTCTAAGTCAGTTCTGTTATACTTGATGAAAGAGAATATGCCACGTTGTTGTTAGGGACAGGACAGAAGAGTTGGCTCGTATTGTTGTGTGCAATGTAGAAGCAGAAGAATATATTGAGAGTGACAGTTTTGTATCATTCATTCGTAGATTTTTTGCCAGACATTATTAAAGAAGATGCCACCCTTGATTTTGGTGTGTTTCTGAAGCTAAACTAGTAGGTTACATTCTTCTTCCTTTCTGACTTCCGTGTAAAATATTAAATCAAGCTGTTGCTTCCCGTTAAGAGACATTGCAGATGAGACAGGTAAGATATAAGTACATGTTGGTTGGTATTACAGAAGAATAAAGTTGGAGTTCATGGGTAAATTTTTCGGTGGTATTTCCATAGGGAGGGATTACAGCTTTATACATTGTCAGAGTCACGCATCAGTTTACATTTTCTTGGCGTTGTGAACAAGGTTCCGTTACAATGTGACGGGCTAATGGCCTGTTTGTGTATACAAAAGTTAAATTTGTTGTTACGTTTGGAAAAGGTAGCATCATGGGCTTCAAGTTGGAACAAGCTGGGACGAAGGGAAGTTGTTGGAATTATTTTTGAACAAATGCAGACGACCTCTTTGTATATATAGAGGATAAAAATCAAGGTCATGGAGTCCTTCGCCAATGAATATTTCTGCTTGTTGGAAAAACTTGTTCCTTTCCTCCTGGCAATGTCTTTACCATCTCGATCTAAAATTACATATTTCGTCAAATATTTCTATTTTTCTGCTACGATGAACTAGTTCAAGGAGGAATTATTATTATCTGATGCCTTTCACCAATTATTGTAACAATTAGTTTCGAAACAGATGATCATCACACGTGTCAGAAGCTATAGCTAGATCTTAAAGTAATACATGTAAGGAAGGGGAGCTTGAGCTTTATGGGCTATTAATTGATAACATGTAAGGAAGGTAATCAGCATGACAAAGACTTAAAGGCATGTATCTATTCCGCATACTAAAGCATTAGGAAATACTGCAGGAGCATGGCTATGACGATGGTGGTGATGATGAATCAAGCGAATAGACAAGCATTCTTGATGACACTGATGTCAGAAAAACTCAAGGGTATTACAGCGTCATGCCTTTAATATCATTATCTTCACCACCATCATCATCGTTATAATGATCAGCTGCTGTTGCTGCAACTATAGCTTGATGTGGATCACGGTGATCATAACTCGTGACGAGCTAACATACCTAAATGATATTCTCATTAATTTAAGTCGCCGTTAATAGTGAACCAGCTATTCCCGTTTAAAATTATATGAAGCCAACTGTGATGCTTGTAAATGACCGTATAAGAAAAGCATGGTGCATTATTGTCCTTGGATGGTAAACTATAGAAGACAGGCTATTATTTGTGGTAACCTCCGTTGTTATGTTCACACAATCACACCACAAGAATCCGCATCGGTTAGGCAGGCTGTGGGTGGCGTCTTTTTGCGCATATTTAAGTACACATTCGGAGTACATTCACCTTCATTTGTAGATGGGACGTTGTATACAATTATCATTATTATTGTTATTATTATTATTAGTGTTAGCACTCGTAGGTATAGCTACTCATGTGACCCAAAGTTAAGGGCACATGTTGAACATTCTGTGGAGGAAAGGAAGGGAAATTTAATCTTTCAGTTGTGTGAATAACTAAATAACAGTTTGGTGCACTCGCACATAAAAGTGTGTTTGCATTTGTATTTCTCATGCTAATGACAACTCCCCACTCATTGACATTATTTCAAGTTAGTATAGCCATGCGAATAGCTTTCATTTTGACATGAGTCAGTTTATGCTGAATGCATGATTTTCTCCTGTTGTTCGTTCAGAAGAGGGTTTACGATGGGAACATTAAGGTTTACCTGAACTATTATACGAAGAATGAAAATATACCTAGACGATGCAAAGATTATGAGATAGAAAAGTAATATGGGAGATAGATGGATAGTTGCTGCTATAGCCGCTGTTGTTCTCGTTCCCATTTTAGGTAGAAATAGTAGGGAAAAAATTACGAGCAACCTGGTTCTCCGCCCGTTATCATCACCATAGTACCGTCCTTGCTCAATTATTTCATGCGGAACTGCCAGAGACTGTGTGGAAATATACTTTCTGCAGTTGGTAGGTGCTAATTAGCTGTTATTCCATCGTCGACACGCTACATAGAGTACAGTTTCCGCTGTGTAAAATTTAATTTATGTGATAGAAGAAGATCGAACTGAGAGTTCAATCCTGACCCTGAGCCACTCTTGCTGCTTCTGTGTAATGTTCTATGGTGGGCAATGCTGCTGTTGTTCCCATCGTCACGTGGAGAAGATGACAGAGTGTGTAGAGAATTTTCAGGACTTGGCAGAAGTATTCAGTTTAATATGGTGTACAACATGAGGTTCCAGTTTCTTTCTTGTCACTCTTCTTGTGCCCTTGAACTTTATTGGGGTATGGTCCATAATAGCCAACACGAACAACCAGGATAAATGAATATGCTCTTGTGTTCGTGAAAGAACTCGCCTGTAAAGTTTTCCGTTAGTTTTTGCGGTGGT
Organism: Bourletiella hortensis; assembly: GCA_034694225.1. Classification (NCBI taxonomy): domain Eukaryota; kingdom Metazoa; phylum Arthropoda; class Collembola; order Symphypleona; family Bourletiellidae; genus Bourletiella; species Bourletiella hortensis. The sequence continues at coordinate 518 of JAQFYD010000167.1, read as the reverse complement.
AGAGGATATGTATTCTTCCTTAGAAGAAATATATAGCATCTTAAAAAAGAACGAAATGAGTGAATGAATGTAGACAGAAAAGTTGGACGGAGGGTTTAAGTTTTTTTTTGTATGGTGTTCCTCTATACCACTGACAGTTAAGCCTGAGCTGTTAGCACTACAGCATATTATTATCACCTGAGGACGTTGCCATTGTGTTTCATTACTGCTGGTTCTACTGCAAAGTGCACTGTACAGAACGTTCCCGAGCTATAAATTTTTCCATGAGTTCACACTGCACACCTTCTAGAACATAATGTTATACTCCAACATTGCCATTTACCTCCTACCAAATTCAAAGAAGTTCTCTTACGATGCATTAATTTGTTCCCGTTTATGAGCATTTCAAGTTATCAGATTCTTCCCCGATTTCTCTGTTCTGGCTAGCGGTCAATTACCCGCGGCGGGACTATACGGGAGCAACTGTCATCATCATTGGTGTAGCTCTCAGTCATGGTAGTAGCTTCCTCTGGGTATAT
>JAQFYD010000166.1:0-26368 GCA_034694225.1 Bourletiella hortensis | reverse complement strand
TATCCTTCACGGCCCTATTGTTGGAACAATTTGCCCTCGTTCACAGAAATGACTCCCAGTTTTCGTCAAATCCAATTCCAAGTCATTCAACGAGTCCTCTACAACTCGGAAACACCTTTTCTAACGCACTGGAAACTTCTGAAACGCAATAGCATGAAGACAATAGTGGCGGAGTAAGGAAGCGAAAAGATTGGAATGTTTATAGCGGAAAAATAATTCGTTCACAATCTACCACCACTGCACTGCTCGGTCCTCCGTGTAAGTAGGTAATCCTGTCGGGGACATTATTATTGTCGGATGTAAATCTGCTGCCACGGCTCTCGCACTCACCCTTAAGCCATAGATACACGTTGGGTCGTATACTTTCACCGAGTTCCACACATACTCCTGCTTAACATCGTAGTGTTTCTTCTTGAGTCCCGCCACCAGCAGTGACCCACATGATAATAAACCTATCAGTGGATGATTCCAAGAAGTACAATAATAGCCAGGAGCGGGAAGCATTTAATTTTTTATCCATGCCCAAACCTTTATCCCTCCTAGTCCTCCAATTCCGTAGCACTACTCATATATTTTCCCGTTCATATTGGCAGAATATATTATGAGGGCGGTGGCTCATCGCTACACATGAGTATAATTTCTAACGGAATAATTTAGTATGAACGCAAAAACATTGCGGGGGAAATGGTCCATGGAGCCCAGGGCAGGACAGCCTTTAATGCCTATATAGTAGGTAACTAGCAAAGGAAAGGAAGGGGAAAATATTATTGATTTTTCTATGAGCCGCAACGGCGTAGCTCAGGATGACATTATGAAGCAGATGTAAAGAGACTCATAAAGCACATTAAACGGGTCTGCGTGGACATTTTAAGGGCCCACTAAATTCAAATTACTACAGACATATCATAGCCCAACCAACATTTGCTTATAATGTATGGAACACTGAACAGAGTTGGACCATTATGAGCAGCACGCATAGCTGCTACTAGCATCACTGACGACTGACTGGTTATAATGAGAAGACATGAGCATAGTAGTATTCTAGATCAAATGTAATGTTTGCTTTCCTTTGCCCGTCGTAGCTAAAATGGGTGAATGGGTGGAAAAGGAAGAAGAAATTCGGTCAATAAAAACAAGTAGAATGGCAAACTGTAGGAAATGGTCAAAGTTGGAACATCAGGTAGTAGCTATATTTGCATTTTACTGCCTGCCATCACCACCACCGTCGTCGCAGCATTCGCCCTGTTTTTGACCGACGGAATAGCTAAGAAACGTTGGGAAAAGTTTGGCAATGTCATGCACGCGCTACTTACTACTGCCGTACAGAAATGTGGTACTAGAAGCCAGCTACATGTGTGTGTCTAAGGTAGACGGGAAAAAATGTAGGACATGAGAGTATGCATTTTAATTGGCTGTCGTATTAAATATGCATTGGCTTAGGGATGGAAGTAGGGGAATGAAATCTTGGGAAATCAAGGAAATGGTAGTCAGACGGAGAAGAAAGTAGAAAAGCAGACGATTTTTGCACGTAGGAAACCCGTGTGTAATCAAGTCAGAAGTAGTTTCAACGCTTTCTCCACGACTTTCTCTCTGTCTGTAGTAGTGGAAACCTTAAAAAGAAGCGGCAGCCACTTGCAATCTACGTGATCAGAAGGGGAAAAGTACAGGGCTACTTTCACCTACTGCCATCATGTTCATGTTCATGGAGACGACGACGACGATGACTATGCTGTAGCTAGCTACTACTACACGCCGTAAAGCAAAGGATTTTCATCAGAGTTTACGTGGAAAACTTCAGGTTCTCGCCCTTATAAAAACTTTTGCTCCACAACGTGCTGTTTAACCTAGGAATTCTACAAGCTACACTTGTGCTTTCTCCTATATGCTTTCTTGATAATTATCCTGGAACATGTTGAAATTTCTCGCATATATAACGATTCTCACCATCACTACTATACTACTGCCGGTGCTAACACCAGGACTGCTGCCATTTCCCAGAACCAGCACAGCTTCTTGTCAGTGCGTGACTAGAATTTAAGCTAAACTTTCCATCCAAATCTTACAGTAGTGTTCGTAGGGCCAAGACTCGACTGCGAGCGAGCAGAAATAGCAGAAGTCGTCAGCATCATCTTAGATTGCTTTTAAAATTATTATATAAGCTCCCCAGCTTCTATATTCCGCCTTGAGAAAGAAGGAAAATGGATTTCCTGCAAAATTAAGCTCAGTGAATATGATGATGAAAAAAATCCGAACAGATTTCCAATGAGAATTTATATCAAGATTCATCAGCATTATCTGATTAAATAGGTTCCAGCCCCCCAGTTCTTTTTGCATATTTATTTACGCCTGCCTCTACACACACACACACTCTCACTCTCTATCTAACGAGGTAGCATGGTAGTATTAGCAGAAGCGTGGAAAATATAGATCGTAGCGGGTGGTAAGTATACTTCTGGTGTGGACTGGGACGAGGACGGAACATGAATTGTGTTTCCTATCATGCTATATAACATGATATATGAGGGTGTCAGTGCTCTCAGCAGGGGACTGCATACTGGATCCTTTCCATTTCACACCCAAAACTACTAAAATCATTATTGAGCGGTCGGTCCATCGTCGGCCTTTTGTACCGGAGCTGGCATAGTAGTATTTTCACTTGGGGAAAGTGTCGAAGCCGACGTCGTTTTCACCCTGATTTTTGTGCAGAATAAAAGGAGAAAGCTTTTATAAAAGCAGTTTCTGGCATGTCACTTCTAGTAGTACTTTCTCTGTGGTAGAAGTCGTGTCATAAGGTGAAAGTACAGTCACTAGTCCCCTGCTGCGTCCAGTCATCTTCTCCTACTTCACTTATATAAAGCTATAATACTCTTTCGACTTGGAATATGCGAAGAAAATTCGTTCGGAACATCGTGAAGAGTACACAGCAGGCTTTGAGATTGCGCTCAGTTTAGTATCAATTAACAGTTCCTCAAATGTCAGGGCATTTAAAACACATAAAAGCTGCTGACGATACTAGATTTGATGATGTGATTTGCTTTTGAAATTCCAGCTGCAGCGATCAAAGTTCTCAAATTTACAAATTTTCAATCAACTTGACTGCTGCTGTCATAAAGAAGGGCTTCTTTTATACTGGGAAGGGATGTAGTGTTAGCTTTTATTAATGATCCAATTACACAAGCAATTAAACGCCCTTGGGAAAGTGAAACGGTAAGAATTCCCGATAGGCAACTACTACTACTTTCCCTCTTTGAAAAAGAAAATCTGGAGCTTGAAAGGCTCCACCGCCTCGGCCTACTCTCGAATAGCTACTTAGCTACTCACGTATGCATACATACAGGAAAATTAATTAACTTTAGAGTAGACTTGAGATTGTGTACCCAGGGTGGAATTTGACTGTACTTTCGGGGCCTAAATGAGCCTCATAACGGCTTCTGGCAGAACTTGCGTACACCATCTGGCTGTAACATTCAATCAGAACCCTTTACTTTCCCTATAATTCCTCCATCATCAAATGGCCTCTCTTGGTCTCACTTTGTACGGCAGCAAGTGCATATGAAGTTTAATACCATTTCTGTGGAAGCAGAGCTTTACGCAGAGGAGGTTCGTGGAAGAAGACGACGCTCTCATATTACATACTCAATCATATGATGATATGGAATGGATGGTTGGCTGGCTTGTTGGCTGAGTAAAAGGCGTCATCCTCTTATATTTCTTAGCCTTACTCCTCCTCTTCTTTTTCGTCCTTCATTTTTATCTCAGTTTTCTTCTACCATTACGCCTACTTTCTCTTAGCAATTCAATCTGAATGTTTTCTCATTCAGTACATGTTGACATTGTCTTTATAGTTTATTTCACAACTACTGCTCCCCCCACCAGCAGCCTAATGAGGTACCATTTACGTCCAAATTATTTCCGTAGCTACATTTACACAACAGCAGCGACGGCAGCAGCAGCATTTGCTACAACGGAGAGACAAGAGGGGAGGGAGAAAGTACTGTTCCATATCTGGGTGTACATTACCCATAACGGTCATTTACTTCACATTTCTTTCACCAATTTGCTTTCCCCACTCGAATCTTTCCCCCTCCCACTTTCAGATTAACGACTCCAACTTTCACTAACAGAGTGACATTAAATGCATACATACATGTGTGTCGAGTGTGTACGGAGAAATTTTAAATGAAGCTGTAGCCAGCGACGTAGCTACAAAACAAATGAACGTCATGGCTTTCACTCGGCCGTAGTGGAGATTCAACAAGATAAAATTTCCATAATGCTCCACCACATCTGTCTCAACTTTCCTAATTTGCCGGGAAATTGTAGAGAATTTCAGGGAGGGATATCTAATCAGGAATAATGAGCTTGTACTTTCACCATGTGAAATATTATGTACACTGCTGCTGTTGGAAGCACTGACATATGAGGATGGTTTAATGTAGTAATTTAATTTTGATTCCTATGGGAGTCTGAGTATGTAAAACCACATGGATTCTGTGGGCTTTCATGAGTAAGTGAAAGTCATACAAGTTTCAGTAGCTATAGTTGCTGCTCTTCTGCAAATAAACTGATGACAGGAGAAGCTTTGATGCGTATCTCTGTGTGTGTGTGTACGCAATATCGAAACTGAAGACTCTGCATTCATGGGGAACCAATGATGATTGAGCAGCTTTCGACTTGGTCTCATCTCTGTTTGCAAACTACTCAATGTATTGACAGAAAGCTTCAGAAAAATGCGTAACCTGCATGTATGCAAACGCAAGCACAATATCAATTACTTTCCCCATGCTCTGACTTCTTGCCAAAGCTTTCTGTTTTGAGATTTCACTTCCGACTGAAAATTAAGCTTGATATCAAATTTTGGAGAAAGCAAGCAGGTCTTATTGATTGCATAATCAAGCAAATCACATATTCACTTTCAAAGGCGAAAATCTATGCTACGCATGTATTTGTACCGACGGAGAATTACTTAGAGTATGATGGACCCTCGATGGACCTCGAAGTAATTTGGACTTTCGTATGATGATTGCTTTGATGCCATCCTGCCTGCCTGCCTTTCACTAACAAGGTTGAACTGTTGAGTGATTTGCCTCATGGAAATATTTGGACAAGGTTAAGATCTTAAGAAGTCTAGGATGTTCTATGTAAATGGGAAAACTTTGGCTTGATTATTTCATGTGAAGGTAATTGCAGGAGAAAAGTGTGAGAGAATGAACGTGTGAAAGACATGGGAGAGCTGTCGAAGCGTAATGCACTCACAGACACACGCACGAAGCTCGCTGCTATTACTTTGTGCACAAAAGTCTTGCTATATGCTTTGAGCCTAGAAATCGATCGATTTTGGACTTTCTCTTTCCTTTTATTTTCCCTCTGTCTCTATCTGTATGTTGTTATATAGTTCCTGGAGCTTGCTGTCGTAATATTACAGACGATTTTTGACTGTTTGATGAACTTGTTTGCTCTTTATAAAATATTCCAAACGCTCATCATTGGAAATTAATTAATTTACTACGATCTACCGTCTTTGATGTCTGAATGAATCATGCACAAAATGTTACATAACAGCAAAACTTTCACTTGTATTTTCACGTCATTATAATAATCCTCCTACGCAAAGTCAGAGTAGAATACAAAGATTGTGATGGATAACTGGATTTTATAGTCAGCAAGGTAAAGATGACTTGGTTGAGTTTCGAAAGCAAAACGCGGAGTTATTTTACCAGGGATTTCTGCAAGTATTTCTTACGGCAGGGAGAGTGAAAGTGAGTATCGGAATTCCGCATGCGAAAAGGGAGGAAGTCGGTCCAGTACGAAGGAGAGAGCGAGAAGAGAGTGAGCCAAGGGATCGATAGTCAAGTTGGTAACGGATCTGCTCCATTTTCGTCTGAGTATGTACGCGTACGAGGATGGTGTGTAAAAATCCTGGCGATTCGTATATCTACACCACATTCTCCGGTGCCGTAATATTGCATGACTATCTGCCTGCCTTCCTTGCTTATCCGTCTACTCTTCTTACTTCTTCTATGCTTCAAGGTTCAAACATGAAAGAAAAAGTGGGTGAGTACTTGTAGCTACTTTCATTTTTATGCTCCCTAACACTAGAAGCCTACTTTCACTTTCTTTTCCTATCTTCTTGCCTCAAGGCGCACAAGGAATGTTGCTGTTGGGCATATGTGAGATCCCGTCTTGCAAAGTCACACATGTTCATATCTCCCTTTCATCTTTCTCGGTGTTATACAAGCGTGTCAAATAGCATGACCAACCAAGAGTGTTCAATGCAAAAATGTGCGCGTCTCAAAGCTTCGGAGGTCTTGTGAGTACAGAATTTTTATTCAGTCCATTCGCATATGTATTGAACGCACCGGGAAAACACTGAATTTAGCCTTTGATTTCTTCTCAAAGGAAAACATCACAGGGAGAGGCTGTAATTCACAAAACTCGAGTAAATGCGTAGAGGAGACACATATGAGACACATTTAGGATTCAGGCGGAGAAAGCAAGTGAAAGCTGGAGAAAGTGGTGAAAGTTTTAAGCCTTAATTTTGCAACTTATGAAGGACATTTTAATCCGAAAAATTCTGCGTGTCTCTGAGATGCGCGCGTAGTGCGTAGAAGAGTCGAAAACTACATATTTTTCGATGATAAAACTCGCTTCTATGAAACTACTGTCGTTTTTGTTGTTGTTGTTGCTACTACTACTTTCTCTGTGCTTATCGTGCAGATATGCTTCCCAGCTCAGCCTGGGAAGTTATCTGTGATCTAAAGCGGGAGCATTATTGTATATAAAACTTGACTTGCGTAAGCATTTATAAGAAGGAATGAGTTCAAAGGGAGGAAATACCCCATTTCCATAATCCTAAATAGCTGTCAGAAGAGTGAAGTAGACGACAACGACGACGATGCAGTAGAAAATGATGAGGCCATTCTACACAATCTAAATGGAAGGAGAATGGGAGACTTGGATGAAACATACTTACTTACGTATACTCCCTTTCCAGCATTATTTTCTCCCCTGTTTTTATATTTTGCCATACAAACGCTGCTACTTGCATAAGCTTCGTTTCGGTCTTCTTCTTGCGTTCATTTCAACTCGTTCTCATTTGTGGATAAAATCAGGACTGTCTCCAAAGCAGCTCCCACGCTTTCGTTTGACGGCGGCATCAAAGTTCCCTTTACCTGCCTGCTCGCCATCACGATGACGATGACTTTAATCCGCTCGTGCATGAAATGTCAAACGAGGATGAGTACAATTTCTTGAAGCTCCTTAAACCAAACTGTTTCAATACTTGTCAATGTCTTTTTTGCTTACAATTTTCAAAGAAACTTGGAGCTTTTTGCAAAAGCACTTGTGACACATGTCGTGAGCATTTATTTACCAAAAAATTCTTGCATTTCTGAACAAAATGTTTTTAATTAAATTACAAGTTGTTCATCAAGCCTAGCTCAGACTTAACGTTTCTCGGAATTATACTTTGGTAGTTTAATGCTGTATTCCAATGGCAGTCAAGTGTACCACCTATATGCCTCGCAGCTCCTCGTGTCTCAAAGTCCTTGCTCGCAATAGGATTCTCATGCATGAAACGGCGTCACTGTTTACAGACCAATCTCATTATTAAATGCATCATGTAAACAGTCACATTTATATGTGTGCACACTCTATCTCAAGCTGTGCGTCGCCCTGGATAAAGCTAGCTGGAAATGTAGGGAGAGATATGAAACAGGCTCAAGTGTAGCAAAAGCAGCATGCATGAAAGGGAAACGAGTCAAAAGGAGGAGGTGGAGTAGAGGCTTAAATGGCACTTACCGCCTTCTAACTGATTATATTCCCTTTTTGCCTACTGCTGCTGCTGACTTGAGGTGAGAATTGACTCCCGTCCATAACAGTGTGTGTAACAACCCCAAGACTATGTTGCCTTACTATGCATACGTACAGCCACACCGCACTGTTATTCATTCTACGTGTCTACTGTATTGGCCCTATTACAAACGACTGATAAAGTTGTCCTGTTTTATATGTTCAGACAAGGACGAGGAAGAAATAGTGGGAAGGCGTGGAGCGTATGCTTTTAGTACGCACTTGACTTGAGCCCAACAACAAGAATAGTAAGAATTCATGGAAAAATGTTGGAGGGGAGATGTTAGGAGGATATGAGAAGAAGTATATGAGAGGCGTTGAGTTCCATAATGCCTCATAAGTATAAGAATATGGAGCAATTTTTCTTATTTTTTACGTACACAACACAACAGTAGTCCTACTCCTTCGGGGAGAAAGAGCGTATGCATTTGCCATCCCTTTCTTTAAAGCCTCCTCACTACCGCCACATTTCATTATAATGTCTCCTGCATTATCCTCAACATGACAGCTCGACTTCTAATCGATTCCCGCGTAGTAGTAGTAGCTACACCCGCAGAAATACTGTACATTTCCCTACGCATGTAAAACACTCCTGTGTACACGACTATGGGAAAAGAACATAATAACAACAACAACATTGGCTTCCCCTTTCAGTCTTAATCACGTCCTTTTGTGTTTTCCTTTGCCGTAAGAAAAGCAACTATAATTCCCACTTCTTTTCTTAGAAAAAGTTTTTATAATAACAACAATTTATGCAAAAACACGCGTAGGACAACAAGCCTGTGAGTTGTTTATTTCCAAATGGAATCACGTAGTCAGTGAGCTGCGTATATTACGTGAATGTGTGGGCTGCTGTATGAAGCAAAAACGTAGAGAATGCGGAGAACCCCCAAAGCCTAATTTCAAGAGATGGGGAGAAAGATGTAAAAAATTCGAGCGTGTTTGTGCGTGGGTGTGTTTTCCAACTTGAAACACGACATCAATCCAAGTTCTTCTTGGTACCTGCTCTCCCACTCCTGTTTTTGCTTGCTCCAGTAACCTGCAAACGTTTCCATTGGAGCGTGAATAAAAAATTTGATATTTGCACATAGCGTGTTACGCTGAGTAGTAATTGTTTCTTGGGAATTTAATAATAAGGGAAAACAGGGCGCTGCTGCTGGCTATAAAATTCTTGTTTGATGACACTACAAGCTCATCATTTATCTCCATCATAGCACAAAGCTAGAGCTACTACTACTACTACCTGATCCACCATTACATGCAGACCTGTCAGGCCTGTCATGCTTACCCGTGTAAATATTATAGCCGTCTTCAAACTACACGGCGGTAGTATATTAGATTCTGTACATATACACGCGAGCCATTACATGAAACTTAGCTCCCGCTTCGTTGCTCATCTACACGGAACATTATAATGGATGAAAATGTTAGAGCGGAGAAATTGGAATAAGACAAGGAGTTAAAAAGGTCAAGCAATTTTAATGCGTTTTAGGCAAGTTTGGAGGCATTTACATATAGCTAGCGCTCCTGCGAACACCTTTATGCGTCCCGAAGATGTCATAAAGCGGTTAACGTCGACACGTGGCAGGCCATTTGCTCCTGCTGACAATAATAATGTTCGTACTTTCTTTAAGCATTCATGGAGTAAGAACATTACCACCCAATGTCCCTAACTTCATTAAATCCTACGTGCCTTCCATAGCCTATGACCTCATTCTTCTGTAGATCCATTAGATTTCCACAAGAGTAGCTACTATGTGCTTGTAGCTATGCTCTCGGTATAGGACTGGGGAAAGTATATGTACAGCTGCTTTTGTAACGTTTGACAACGCATCTTTCGTAATCACGCCAGAGATGGCTCGAGAGGCTACCACTCTGTAGTGGCGAGGTAACTTTAACATTATCCTGTGGTCATTAGCAGTAGTTCATTGCTGCAAGTCGGGTTCTAGCGAGTGTCACGAATTACAGTGTTGTTGTCCATTTAGTGATACAAAACGAAAAAATTGAGACGAGGGAATCTAAAAGAAATAAACTAGGAGTACACAATGTTATCTCCATCAGAGGTTCATCTGCCTGCGAGGCTTAGTACGATTTAATTGCAAAAAACACCGCTTGTTCCTCCAACTTGCACTTCTGGCGCTTTCACTGTTTCAGGTTTGTTTCCTTAGCTCGTTGCTGACTGCAGGCCTACGTGTCCACAGCAATGAAGACAACGTGGGCTTCAAAAAAATGGTTGAAAAGGCACGTTAAGACGCAATAACCGACGGCCATGGACCACTCCAATAATTAGAAATTTCTTGAACTTTTGCCCAAAACGGCATAAGTTGGTTGGTTGGCAGAAGCAACGCAGTAAAGCCCATTGTGAAAGCCCAGCTTTCAAAGCTAGGGGTTTGCATGTGAATGGTGAAAATTGATGGTTCGTTCTGCCTCCAACGTCCATTATTAGGTCTGCTTTTGCGGAGGAGGAATGAATGTCCTGGGAATGGAATGTATGTAGCCTGGGATTTATGGAATATAATATGAGTGCATGTTATATGCAGGAGAAGGAACGAGGCAGGCAGTTTTCATGGGAATGAGTATGGTGGGTGGCATTCGTGTGTCAAAAAGGATATTGGGACATGAATTATGCATAGAATTGGATTGGAGGGATCAAACCAGCCGACAACATGAAAGATTCTGATGGAGTGCGAACATGGAATTGAATATTCCTCATCTTTCCTCCCTCATTCTCCAAGAAGGCTGTGCCCATGTAATCTTCAATACTTTCTCTCCCACACTTACTCTCCTTCACTCTTCGGGTAGATATAGATTCAATGAGCAGAATAATAGATTGACTCCCCGTCCCATGTACAACATTTCCCAAGAAACTTCCATTTATTTCCAAATGTTTAATACGTTCGTCCATTGCATTGCGATTCTCTCATCCGCCCAGCATATCTGCAACTATTTATTCCCAAGTTTTCCTGCGGAGCACATTATTGACGCATTGGCCAACATTCCTCCTTTGTAGTATCCTCAAAACAATATCGGGCAAGTAGTAAGTAATTAAATGCAGCCACCCAGAAGCCCCACATATTACACTTGCATTACCAAGGAGAACATTCTTGTTTTGTGCAAATGGGATGACGGCAGAAGCCGCATCTTGTTTCCCATCCTGTGTGCGTCATACCAGGCGCTGCTGCTGCTGCTCGTTACTGAAAAACCAAGCAACCATGCACTCGCCTTACCTAAATGCATACGGACGCTAAGCCCATGTTACATAAGCTACGACCAGGTTATTTGGAGGTACGCTAAACAATAGAATGGCATCAAGATGGGATGAGAAAGAGCCTGAGAGAAAATTTGCTGGAATTGATTCTTCTTTGGGTGTACAGAATGTTTGCGTAGTCTGGAGAGGAGAGAGAGAGAGTAAGACTACGAAAGATAGAAAAACCTTGGAATAAGAGCAGGAGGAAAATCAATGTTCAATTCAAGTCATTGGGGAACAATGGCTGTTGAATTTTGCACCGGATTTGTTTCGCGAAACAAGATCCCAAGAGAAAGTGGAAGTTTCTTTGTTTTCTCAGGAGAAAGTAGATGTGAACGAGCTGTATCGATTAGGCATTTGACATTCCTTTGTATTCCTCCCCACGGCTGGCTACAGGACTACTACTTCAACCAACCTCTCATGCCTTTGGGACTTTCTCCGTATACATACAATGGGTAAGAGCATACTTTCCGCAAAGATTTCTGCCGTCTTGGAAAAGTTAATGCCAAAATAGTGGTGGCGACGGCAGTAGTAGTGATACTGCAACTATGAACGTGTATTGTTATCCTTAACTTTTAGCTGTGTACATATTTGACTCCGACGGCTACCATTGGGCGATGGAATGATGGCCGAAAATACTCTTATACCGAGAAAGAGACCAGAAAGAGAGAGTGCGAGCCAAGCGTGGTTTGAAATGTCAGAGTATTGGAATTTATTAGGCTTTGAACACATAGCTACGCTTCGTCGCCATTCTCCAGTCGACAAGTACAAGCCGGAGTACTCATGTTAAAAACCTTGCTCGGCTGGCATGTAGTAGGCCCCGCTTAGAAAATGGGCTTTACCAACTGTCTACAACCACTTCATCATCTATACAATCCATTCTTATATTACCTTATTGCTTTCCTGCATATTCACAGCCTTATATCAGAGCACATTTTCAATCATTTAAATTACCAAAACATTCATTTAATGCTATTGTATTGGATTTGACTCAATGTACGACGTTTGGGGAGAAAACGGCGTACGAAGACAAGGAAGAAAGGAAAGAGACTTGACGTAATCATGATTTATTCAGTGGCATTGAACAAGAAAAACGCTGACGTGGCACGGACCGTGAAGGGAGTTAATGAGGAGGAAGTGGAACCGCAGTGTGGTTGCAGCAGCATGACGGAAAGAAGACTCAGCGTCGTCGGGTTGAATTGAAATTCTACAAGCACTGCATTGCATTGCCTGGCAGTAGTGAAAGAGAAAGAGCTAAAGTTACGTAACCATTCCTGCCGTCGCCGCCTTTAAAATTCAGACATGATTCATAGTGAAAGTCAAAAGGAGTAAAATCAGATTTTTGGCCACAGCAGTAGCTCTGAGTTTAGGAGAATATGTTCCTAACAGTTTTCACCGCTTTGTACAACATCCGTTAGTAACATTACAGGGACCACAGGAGCTGAATCAGGGAGGTTGCTCTTCAAAGTAAAAGGGAAAAGAGCGAGACAAAATGTGTATCAGCCGCATCAATTTCACGCTCTCTTGAATATACTGTTTTACTATATAAATTTAAACTTGCTTTCACCCGGGGAAAACGTGATTCCTCTCTGTGAAGAAGCGTTTCCTTGCTTGCATGATCGTCGGACAGGCGGATAGACTACAGGTCTTATAACTCAGAGCTCAATCGCTCGCTCCCTCCAACTTCCATCTTACTTGACTCACTCTCTATCATCCGTTGTAGCGTGGCGTGAAACCACGCCATAGTACATTTGTGGTAGCACCAGCAACACTGGGCGAAAGTCCTATCTGATGCATAATAATCTGTACTACGTTTCAGAGTCTCTGAATCAATCTTCACGTCTTTTTGCTTTTGGCGGGATCCTCATGTGTATTGACACGATAAATTCTAAACCTGTTTGATCACTGATCCACACAATAATCTGTCTGTACAGCTTCTCCACTTCCTCCAGCTTTCACTCCTACATTGTTCCAAATTGAGAGAAAGAGACTGAGATACAACTACGAAACGTACTTTCACTGCCAAGCTTCAAAATACTTTCACCACTTTCACCATTACTAAGAGCTGGAGAAAGTCATACGAAAAACTGAAATGACGAAATCGTTCCATCTAGAAGAAAAAATACGGGTTTTACCATCAGGTCATAAAAATGGTGAAAGTGATGGAGAAAGCACTGGGATGTGCATTAGGTGCAAAGAATGGGGTAGTAACGTTCATACAGAGAGAGCACGGAGCTATGAATTCTATTGCAGAAAAATATGACCACTTTCGACCCAAATCACCAAATAGAACAGATTCCGAATGCAGTAGAAGGGCCAGGAGCAATAGTGGAGGGAATAGCCCTCGTGAAAATAATACCAGTTTTACCAGGGAAATCACTCTGGCGAATTATGTGAAAGTGATGGAATATATGGTGTAATATACTTGGTCTACTATGTGTTATCCCTGCAAGTAATGTGAGCGTCAATTTTTTATGGCACACCAGGGAATGGAGACACTACTGCATCGTCAGCATTTACATTTCATCTTGCCACCACATAGCTGGAAGAAGAAGACGAAGAGATATCCACAGAAAGCGATATGCACTTTAACACTGTCTGCGTTTTATTCTTGCAGCCGTAAGGGCTTTGTATGGGACAATGCCGGAGCAGTGGCGCAAGTGTATAGAAATAGTGAAAGCCCGTCTTAGTGTGCTCCAGGGCTTGGACTGGCGACGACGAGGACGATTTTAGACGACGGGATAAACAAGCGGAGATTGATTACATTTACTGATGTTGAGAAACAAATATTTAGACCGGAATGAAATATGTTTTGGCATTAACAGCAGCAGCAACAACAACAACAACAACTGTAAGACCGTCGTGACACTGCCCATCCATCACAATCTGGATAAGACCGTCGCTATTACACATAAAACAAGCAGAACAAAAAGTGTTGATATAATGTTCTCTTTTGCTCATCCTTCACTTCTTTTTCGGGTCTTTCACCTCCTATTAAAGTCCCCGCCTGAACTTTCTCCTTCCCAGTCCTTTTCTCCGCAAGCTCGTTACTTCCGCATAATGAATGAGCCTGAGCCCAGACCTGGCGTCCGTCTCGCGTACAGAGAAGTATGCCTTTTGAAGTGGCTTACCAAATGACAGTCCTCGTAGTGAACCTTAACGATATCGATCTCCTAGTCTTTCATTCATTAGTAACAATTTTTCGCATCATTAACCCTGAATGGTCTAAACAGGCGACAGTCCTCGCTGCTTTGCCATTGTTATCACACGGCGAGCCGTAGTGAGTGCAATTCATCGACGTACCGCTTCAAAATATATATTTCACCTCTCCAGGTTACACTGGAGAGGTTACACACGTGGCGTAAAGCATTGCTGTTGAATTTCCATGTAAAAAACTTTCAAGTTTCAGCTTTCACGTGCTTTGTAAATTCCTACCACGTGCAAGAGCTTCTCCTTTCTCTTAGTATACTTGCTTTACGTAAACTTGCTTGCACACAGGGAAAGGTAACTTTCTCGTCCATTGACATTCCACAAGAGTAGTTCTTTTTTCATTAAAATTAAAAGTAGAATGCGACTTTTGGACAAAAAAGAAGAGGAAAGAAGAAGACGACGTTAGTGAAAGCGACGAAAGCTGCAGTGCAGTGTGAGAGAAAAGGAAGGAGAAAGAGAAAGAAAGCATCTCAGATTACTTTAGCCTTTGACTTTTCGCTCCGTAATTTCCTCGTGGGTTGACAGCAGCAGCAGCAAGGGAAGTAGTAAGACCGACTTGGCAAAGGACAAAAGATTCTCTCCAATCTTTTTAATTAGTCTCATAAAATACCTTGTGTGACGACAAGGACGAGGAGGACTAACTAAAGACAGACTTGGCGACAGTAGTGAATGTAATACTGTAATGCACACGCACAACTTCTAACTTTCCCGGGGTACTTTTCTCCCCAGCATTTCACTGTCATGCTCGGCTGCATTCTTCCATACATACATACCTACACAGTATTTTATTTGCATTCTTCTTCTTCTCCCTCTCCTCTTTTTCCTGCTCCTCTCTTCAACGAGTGTGTTTCTATGGGAACGAAAATGTTATTAAGGGAAAACAATTTCCAATTAAATAAGCGCCTCAACTTTCTCCGTCCTTTTTCTCGTCCTTCCTTCCTGCTTTCCTTGAAGTCCATTTAAAGTTTGTGGAAATTAAAGATTAATTTAGTTAGTCATTGAGTGAGTTAGGGTTCTAATAGGGAATTTCTTATCCCGCTAATTAATGAAGCTCAGTATACTAAATTCGTATCTTTTTCCAGCTATAAATATACACTACTGGAGCTATGCAGGATAGAGAGCTGGTTCAAATTATCATCATCGTCATCAAGTAGATTTGCTTAAATAAAATCAAAGGAAGAGCTAAGACGATGAAGAACAACAGGCTCATTTAATTGTCTTGAGTAAAGAGAGCTCATCTGATGGGAGTTCAAGGGAATGCTAACTAATTTACTGACAGGGTTTAGAAAATTGGTCGACCGTATACTATACATGTACTCTTGTTTCTCCTCCTGATCCAATTAGAAACTAAGGCATTGATGATGAACGCACACATCTGAATTTGGCATATGATCCTATAGTATGTGAGAGACTACTGCTATGGTGGACATAGGAACACTGCATACTGACAGAGAGAGAGAAAGTGGAAAGACACAGAGCCCTAGAGGGCAAGATTAGTTTAGTGCGCTAGTAGTGAGTACTGGAATTAATACAAAGTCACTAATGGATTCCACATCGATTTTCCCATATACTCATTCATCCTCCATAGATAACCAAGAGGACCGCAAGGGATTTCCTGGACGAAAAAACTAAGATAAGGAGACTGTGGTGGCACAAATGAGAGGAAATTATTGGATGAGACTCATGTGGGCCGTCCCGAGGACACATCCAACCTATCGGCTTTTCTCGGCCTATGTCATTTTCAGTTTATTCTGGAGTGTCCTATAATTAGCAGGGCATATGACCTGCAAAACTGTTCAGACATGTTGTAGGATTTGGAAGGATTTTGCGATATGGCGGCATAATCACTTAACAGTTGCCATATGTGAAAATGTCTGAGACCCGGAGCGTGTAGAATTATCAAAATGTTAAGATTTTCAATATTATTGCGTAAAAACTACGTCGCAGCACATGTTGTTATATAAGGCGAGACATGTAAATGTATTCTATAGGCTGTATTCTGCAGGGCGTGAGCTTCTTGGCAAGACTTTATTGCAGTAGCTTGTAAGTTTAAATAGGTAATGAGGCAAGAATGTTGTACCGTCGGGCTTGATTCTTACGTGTATTCGGTGGCTCCGTGCACATGAGACTGGAAGAGAGAGCAAAGGCGTACGTCAGTCGGGGAACATTTAGTTGCATAAGTGATGACGCTCTTTGGAATAGAAGAAAGTATGAAAGGAGACGATGACTAGAGCCCATTTCCCTGTCGTCTTATCATTGCACTAGATCAGCAGCAGCAGCTCCCGTTTATGAGCATGACATAGACATGCATGCAAGTCTTTCCTGAGAGAGATTATTCTGGCTGAAGAATTTATGCTGTGCATTACCTCTTGCTGCTCAAAGCATCAAAATAACATCCCAGCTGAATTCTGTGAAAACTTGCACATTTATGCTGCTCTATGGAAGGTGAGAGTGAGTGAGTCGTAGAAGTATCCGTTGCGGTGAACGTCCCGGGGGCTTCCTATTTTCCTGTTTCTAGCTCTTCTACCTCGGTTTGCTCATAACGTACAGGAGAGATGAATGTTTAGTGGAAGAAATTTTGCCGTAAAGTACATGTGGGTCAATGGGAACTCGGAAGTGCTTTAGTCTGTAGGGCAAAATGTAGTAAAAATGGCAAGGTTAGCCAAAAGCATCCATAGTATTACACCTTCCTGTGGGCAGGTGAACCAAGTCAAAGGCATGGATGATAAATTCCTTTTACCTACCGCGCCTCACCGATGATGCAATTTTAGCATTTTCGCCATTCACCTTCAGAGTTGATAGCAAAGTCATGGGAAATGAACTCAATTAAAGTGAGAAATTTGTGACAACTGGGATTACCATAATGCACATGAGAGTGGGCGAAAAGTCCTTGGAAATGACCTGCGATTCACCGTTCAAAACTACGGTTCCTTCCACTTTTGCCCTTCAACTTTGTTAATTTGTTAAGTATAGTAATTGTGAGTTCGTTGATCTGCAGGGAACTTTGGCTAATGTGTGCGAATTTCTGCATTAGATTATATACCTTTGAATAGAGTTTTCTCAGCTTTCGATAACAGCCTTGGGCAACACATTGTATAAAATCTATGAGGGATGTGTGTGGAAAAAGAAGAAGAGATGGCCTTGGGCATTCAGCCTGTCAATGCTTTTGATGAACTCGTACCAATAATGGTCTTCAAAATTTCTGTAGAGCAGTAAGGCAGAGTTAAATACTGAATAAATCCTTCCGCTTTCCGCTTCATTCCCCCACAACCTCTGATGGCTTTGATGCAATTGCAATACTAGTTACGGTCCATAAAGTTCAAGGTTTTACCTTCCAGGTAGTATTTCTTTCTAATTTTGCAGTTTCAATGCTTCTTTCATGTAAACCTGCACAATTGCGGGTGTTCGAAGCTTTGAAGTACCTGGGTGTAGAGGTTGGTGAAACAGAACAAGTTTCGCTCATAGAATTGCTTTGATTTTAGTTAAGAAGTGCCTGACCCTGCATCCAAGTTCTGTTTCACCTGACTCCTCTGGTAACCTGAATTTGAATATATTGCGGAATTCGCTTGCATCCGAGTGGATAATTCATGTAAAGAATCTGCTGGGTTGAACACAGGCCAAGATGATGCTTTGCTGCCGATTTGTTCTATTCTTGTATTCCCACATATCGTCGAATCTTGCAACTGAAACATCACCAAACACTTGCCTGAATTTTCCGACGGTCACTGCACCTAAAACGGCTATGCATTCCATGTTAATTTCCCAAGCAAAAGTGGAGAAAGTTAGCGGTAGTTCATAAACATCGAGAGATGTCACAAATTTTCACTGCTTTCTCCACTTTCACTGCTTTCACCACACTTTCTCCCGATTGGACTTTCACACTGATTCTTGCCTTTCTCCAACTCCTGTTTCCACTTTTCTCGTAACACTATACAGTACCCTCCCGGGGCTACAAAAATTTATAATAATGATGGAGAAAGTATGGTGAAAGTTGTGCCTAATTACAACGTTTCTATTATGTAGATCTACAGAAGAAACTCTGCGGTCGTAGAGTAGATCAGACTGACGTGCTGCTGATCTCCTGCTTCTCAAACTAAAAGAAGTTTTCAAGTAGCAGGGCGAAAGAGGCATGCTGATGATGTGATGATAATGACGAGATGGAAAGAAAGGCTACGTCTCACGACTTGAAGTACAATGATGAGATTCCGTTCCACTCAGAAGCTTAAAGTTGTAGAGTAGTGTAAAAGTGAAAGCTCATTAGCACTTGTTATGTGGGAGAAAGTATTTTCATCTCATTAATTCCCGGAAAGCTTTAAAATGTTCCTTTAATTAATACGTCACAGTCCTTCTGTTCATATCATCATTAACTACGCAACTTTCTCCTCCACAACTTCCATTTACCTTGTGATCAAATACAAGGTTGTATATCATGTCCCTCAAGACAATTATCTAACTCCACGTGTCCGGCACTTAAAGGCCTAAAATTCACCGGAAATTGGATGTCAGTGGTGGAGAAAGTGAAACTAGAAAGTAAATAATTGTCCTCATAATATTGCTTCTTACTTTCTCCCTTAGTTGGCCTAATATTCCGAGTGACTGTACATAGAAGAAACATATGAAATGAAAAGAAATCCTCAAGAAAGGCGGTCTTCCTCCCACAAAAAATTCAGGAAAATAAAAAGAGAAGTAGTGCTTTGTCAAGAGTTGAAGAGGAGGATTGTGACGGCGAGAAAATATCTGTTTGGGTGGATGTGTGTGGGCATTTTGTATTTTATCTAACATGAGAAGCCCATTATCTCAAGGTTCATCTGTAAATTTTTCCAGACAATAATGTATTTTTGGGGAAATAAAACCGGCCGACATGGAGAGACAGATGGTTTCCCGTCGTAGCAAAAGAAAAAACCCATTAACCTTTGTGAGAAAATCCGTCTTGTCTTTTTATTGATTCTGTAGACAGTAGCAGCGCTCCTTCAGTAGCCTTTCACATATCACAAAGGGTTGTAGTAGTTGCTACTCCAAAATAAAAAAAACATTCCGGAAGACATGTGCTACTGGACCGGAAGGGTGCAAAACTGGCCCTTTCCTCAACCCCGCCATTCGCTTTGGATTCTTTGAAAAAAACGCACTTCACCACCACTGCACTTTTCACTCAGCTGATTTAATGGAGACTTTAAAAGTACGAGCGGGAAAATGCTTTGGGTACAGGCACTCCAGAAGATACACAGAGTTGCGAGCACTACACATGTTTTAAACTCACGTGTAGCTCCAATTACTGCTGACAAACCGAACAAATTCCAAGGCATAGTAGAATATCATAACCGTTCATGCGAGCAAACTTTTAAGTAAATCGATGAAACTGTCTGTCTGTCTCAGTTCGTTGCACTTAATTCCAATGGCACTTTTCAATGGCAGCGGTAATGGGAGAAAGTTGGATGAAATTATTCCAGGAATACTTTGGAGTCATTATTTCCGTTTGAATTGAAATAATAATTTAGCAGAAAGATATTATCATTCTGATCGTTTCTCATAATATGAGAAACTGTCATTTCATGCAGCATCACGTAGACAGCTGTCTATGCAATAATTACAGTGTGCCCAGTTCCTACAGCTGGCTCGTACGAGACCGGAGTAAAAAGATGATCGATCTATCTCTTGTTGGGGAGTAAATTACAACGGTCCTGTCCATCTCTTTCACTCACAGATGCAACAAATCCTTTAAAAGACAGTGGATTAATTAAGACGAGTGTGTACGCGTACTGTGGATTAGCTTTAGTATGAGCTTAAAATAGAAAAAAAACTATGCATTTGTATAAAAGTTGGGACCTGCAAATTAATACATCGCTCTATGTTCTATTTGTCAATTGCAGTGGGCCCCACAGTGAACGGCTGGGAAGGGAGAGGGTTTACAGGACTGTACACTGGCCCCTATTTCGACACGAGTACACCCACCAACATCACAGCCCAGCTAGGAACCCATGCCTTCCTTCCGTGTAAAGTAAAACAACTTGGAAATAAATCGGTAAGTCCTTCCTCCCCATTCGCCATTTGTCTTTCAATTCTACTTACAAAATTCAGCATCTTCTTCCCTCTGTGTGATTTGTATTGGACTTTTTTTGCCTACTATAATAATGTTGTTACGGTCTGGCCTACATTTTCGCTATAGAAACGACGATCAGTGTGAAAGTATTGTCGTTACCCTCATCACCATCATTATTATTATTGCCATCTGTATTTCCCGCTCCATCGAATACAATAGCAAAATAAACACATTCACTTAAGGAAACCATGCGTCCGTCTCCTTGGTCTTTCTTTTCTTTTCGGAAAGTAAAATGGCAGGAGTTTGGCGACGAAACATTATGGCAAGGCGCCAGTCAGAGAATGTCTACAAAATAAAATAATTATCCTCCATATAGACGCAAGGGTTATGTTGGGGTCAGTGATCCGTGGTTAAAACCTCTTTGTTTTTGTCCCTTCCAATATGCTGTCACTTGCTGTGCAGCCAAAGCTTCATGCCAAAACAAAAACTGTGAATTCAGCATTCATAACGGAAAGGAGAAAGTCTTCAGGGCTGCTGCTACACTCATAATAAGTCTGCCGTTGAGGCAGAGAAGAAAGTTGTGCGCTAATTTGCCACCAAAGTGACAGTCATTTTAATTCTCATGTAAAATGAACAGCTTGAGGCAAGGAGGGGCTATTCACTCCGTCACGACCTCTGAAGGTCAAATTTATAATCATTCTTCCCCAGATTCCGCCGGGGAAATTCGTTCCTCTCTGACTTTCTCCGTCTTTAGCTATTGTTCCCCCGCCGTTCATCATCTGCTTGGAAAATAAAGTCCAGGAAGGATTCTTCTTGCTATAACAGCAGAAGAGTAGCCCCACGTCATCTTACATTCGTAGAGCGGAAATTAAAGGAACATTCCTCTGACTGCGGTGATGATGCTGGTGCTTGCTTGCTCGCTCTCATTCAGCTAGTTTAATATCTCCAGTCAATGTTTACACATGGATTCCGACGTCCACACGGGAGAAAACTATAAGTGAGACGAAAACTAGTTGTGTATTCTAGCATAGCCGTTTAATATGATCATGTCCGTCTTTTGCCCTGCCACACCCCTCAAGGCTGCGTGGAAATGCGGAAGATTTGTCCTTGTGATATAAAACACCTTTGTCGCCTTAGCGTCTCCGACTTCAACTACTACGGAAGTAGTCTCGGATGAGTACACAGAAATGTAGACGCCTAAAGAAAACTAAACCTTCTCATTTTGTACAGCCGCAGGCATGTGTACGCAAAATGGACGCCTTGGCGTAGATTTTTTCAACTTTTGTCCGTCCGTCAGCCCAGTTTTGTTTGTTAGTCTTCCCGTTTAGGACGACGACGGCATCCCTCGAGGATTTTTTCAACATCAACACACATGACATTTCTACTAAAGTTGTGCAAATACGGCACGGACTTTGTCAGAATCTATGCTTAATCTGTAGGATGGGCGTCTAACAAGCATTCGAATTTCAGCGCTAATAAAATGTACTGTTCTGGGAGTACAAATGAATGCAAATGGAAGAGTATGGGCAAGCTGGGTATGTGGACGCTTTCTATTCAAAACAGACGGGACGTTCAGTATGTGTGGTAAAGGTTGTGAATAAGTAAGAGGGGCTATTGATCTGATGATTTGAATGGGAAAGAAGGGTGAACCATGTGGAAGAGCACTACTGCTGCTGTTCTGAATTTGGAATAAGAAATTGATCCGTCATTGCGTGTGCATTTGACAGTGAATGCACTATTTGTCATTGCAATACAACCACGTACTGCTATTGGGGTGAAAGCAGTGCCAAGTCTTTTATGTATTGCATCCATTATGACCCTAGTCCCGCTACCATCGTCAGCATCATAGGATTTTCGAGTCCATTACTAGAGTTTGTGACGTTGGTAATGACCTTAGGCTTAATGGGGGTGATCGACTTTTACCACGACCAACTTTCTCCATTACTGCGGCAGTAGAGTAATTTAGTTGGAGTAATAAATCATGATTTATATATGACTCTCCATTATATTTTATTATTTGCAGGTGTCATGGATACGAAAGCGAGATTCACACATCCTGACAGTGGATCGGTATACTTTCATAGCTGATGAGCGATTCCAAGTCCTTCACAATGGGGATACATGGACATTGCAAATTAAATACGTCCAGTCGAGAGACGCGGGAAAATACGAGTGTCAAGTGACGTCGGAGCCGAAAATGTCACATTTCGTCCAAATGGAAGTTGTCGTTCCTCAGACCAAAATTTTGGGCGAGTCTGACCTATTTGTAAAGAGCGGGAGCACGGTTCAAATCAAGTGCATCATCACACAGAGTTTAGAACAACCCGCGTATATCTTCTGGTACCATGATGGTGGACGAGTGGTCAATCTCTACGGTAAACATCAATCCGTCGAGAGGGTAAATTCTCTAATCTTTTTATCCCTAGCTATGCTCTCCCTCTATATCTCTCTCTCTCTCATTCTCTATCTCACTTTCACTCCCTCTCACTTGTGCCAGCCCCCATCATAAATCAACTTTTTTCTTTCCTTCTCTCCCCACTTTACGCTTTCCTTCCTTCCAAACTCGTTCGCTTTCTCTTCTCTCTCTCTCTCTCTCTCTCTCTCTCTCCATACTTTTTCCTCTTCTAGATCGTAATCGATTGGAAAACTTTCACTACTATTCCATCCCATCCATCCTTCGCTTACGTTCCCAGGGTCTTTCTCCAGTTCTGCTTTCTCCATCGCTAGCTGGTTAGCTACACTTGGAAAAGTTTCTTCTGGTGACCAATAGTTAATTCACTCCATCCAGCTTCACACTAAATTAGTCCACTTTCACTGAATTTTCTCCCGTAATTCAGTTCTATTGAGCACCTCGTCGTGCCACGTTGGAATTACACTTGGCTGTAGTTCACCTCTTCTGTACAGACGCGGAATCTACTTGAGTGCCTAATTCAAACAATACTGGCCTTGATTTCCATCCTTTTCCCAACACTACCCCTGCACTGGTCAGTTTCCTCGCTCATCGCTCTCCTCCTCGGGTCTTCATCATGATGGTACGAACGAACGCCAAATTTAATTTCCTATTCCGACCACAGCGGGATGTAACGAGTATAATAAGCCCAGTTCAGGCTATTTTCAGATGGCAACAGCTGCTGCTGTAGCTCAAGTGAAAGGCGGCTCATATCTCTTATGTGGTTCATGTTGCCGTAAAAGTAGCCATTCAGTAGTACATAGTTACACTCAGAATTAATTTTAGTTTCTGGTAACAACACGTACCAACCAAGTACTAGGTGAACTTGCTGCCTCAAACATAGCTACATACCCAAGTAAATCAAGCAAGCTGCTTGTCTGAATTAATGAACTTGAATTAATCCCAACTTTGGCCTACAATGTTGCATAGTTTCATCCTTTCTATGGCCATTCAAGTTCTACGGGCGTTAACCCTCATTTTCGTAGTCGAACTGATGAACCCGGAATTTGATGAATTCGAACTTTCAATTCGGGTCGTAGGGGACGTAGATTTTCCGCTTTGTGACAGCATTCGATTTCTCTCGAGAATCCGTAAAGAAAATTAGGCTCAAGTGAACCTAAAATTTGCAAAGTATTGCGCAGTTACAGCGAATTGCACAGCCGACCCTTAAATAACAAAAATTATTGGCAGTTTTAGGCAATTTCGCTGCAAATTTAGCAAAAAGAGACCCAATTGTATCTAATGTTAGGCTTCGTATGTAACATGAGGCGAAAATAGATAGGCGCCCCACCATCTAATTCTTTGTTGCAAAAATATTCAGGACATTTATTACAGTGAAAGTTGTAAGTTATCAAATGATTGATGTTGCGAGAAAAATTGGTCTGATGGCGCCCCAAATAAATGCCATGTCCCTCCCTCATCCCACTCATTTTTTTCCCTCCTTATTGTTCGTGACCTCGGTTAAGAAAGGAATATTATAGCTGGTGCAGCTAGCTACTGTTGTTGTTGAGTACTGAAATTATAGCAACGGAGACAGTAATCGAGTTTCTTTTAAAAGAAATAAACGAATTGGTCCGACATGAAAAACTGGGACCACAAAGACGGAACCCGAAAAAAATGGTTTCGCTTACAAGTTTTCCTTCTTTTTATGCTTCATGAAATGCAATTTTCTCTTTTTCTTGTAGCTCTTACATGAGCCCTCAAATTCCTCGTGGTAAACGGGAAGACGAAGAGGAGGAGGAAGTAGTAGTGTTTTCTAGAAGGGAAAAAACTAATCTAAAGCTATATATATATAGAGAAGCCCTGTACTTGTATTGTGGTATTATTGGATGACATGGATGATGGCAATGTTAGAGAGATGGTAGTCTTGGTCGTCGTCATTTTACGCAGTCCTGCATAGTTGTAAATGCCTCGTAAAAAGGGAAATATTTTTAGAGCGTGATCGAACTCTTGCATGTATGCATCCATCCATTCTACTGCTCCTGCCTACACTTTTAGATTCTCACATGGTTACATGCACTTGTATATCAGCAGACTTGAGATTTCATCTAACTTATTTCCCCGTTCATGTAAAGCTATAGCTTTATATGGAAGAAATGTGATATCGTCTTGCTTTCTGCGTGGAATCCGAGGAGCGCATTTGGTATATTTATACCCCATTAGGCCAGCTCATGTAGATTCGGCTAAGGGACATGCAAGTAGTCCTTATCAGTTGTCGTAATCAAAGCTTTTACTTACGACACAGTTCCTTTACTTTCGGCATGCCACTACAAGCTACAACAAAATGTTTTCAGCTTTCGCCACTTTCTTCATGATATTTTATGCACATACACATGCGCAACTACTTATTTTGCTCCTATCACAAAATAGCCTTTCTTCACAGCTCACAAATTCAGACAAATTCCCCTCGTCGCTCGTTACTGCAAAGCATTATTGACGTCGAAACAAATGGTTTTCACTGCAACAATAATGGAACTGCGTACCCTGCCCGTTGCATAAATTGCTTTGGCTTGCTCACAGTGCTTAAAATCCTGTTCATTTCCTCGTCCGAAACTGCAGTGGAGGTCACGCATTTCCTATGTTTCATAATTATAATGAAGGCCATTAGTTTGGTGCTTGCAAATGACCAGGAAAATGAGCTCTTGAGTTCACATGTGTTTACACCTTTTGAAAGTAGAAAGAAAGGGTTTGTACTTTAAATTACACGCTAGAAAAATCCTGTACAAATCAGCGCTGGAATGTGCGAGTGAATGCGTAGAGTAAGTGGGAGGATTTTGGGATTTTTTGAATGTTTATTTCAACGGCATGGGAGTCTATGCAGTTGTCTAGACGGTGAAGTGTATCATGTTATTTATGGGAAACACTTTTGAACTATTCATAGAGCTCTATGTGCGTTTTGGCTATGGAAAATCCTAGCTGCATGACGTAGGATTGAAACAACTCTCAGTGGGAGACAAGTTTCGTTTCTTTTTTTGTTGTTAGAATAAGTAACTGGTTGCAATGGAATGGAATTCATATTTTTCAAAGTATTGATCATAGATCCTATGAATTCTAAATCTAAACTGCAAGGAAGGGAATGGAGCGGAAGGAAACACGTGGAAATTTTAAGAATTCATAGCTCCCATCAAGTTTAAATGGATCCGCCCCATCTCCGGGAGCAATACAATTTTTCCTTGGAATACAATTTCTCCGATTTCATGTTACTGCAAGTTAAAAAGATGAAAATGTGCGAATAGGATATGAAACGACTTTACATTTCCTCGTCGTCGTTCTGCTCCAGCCAAAAATTTCATATAAATGTCGTTACGCCTGCTGGGGACAGACTTTTTGTGCATTCATTTCTCTGTTCATGTGCGTGTTTTTTGATGGTGGAACATAAAAAAGTAGTGAATTTCATGACTTTATGGGAGTTGCTTAAAAAGTAAAGTTTTTGGGTAATGCAGATGGATGTATATGAAGAAAAATATGAGAGCTTAAGAGCTGTGAACGTGGAGCAAGATTTGGGCAGATTTTGTTGGCTACATTTGGGCAAGTTTTGACGCGTTGAATCAATTGGCAATAAAAAGTTTATCTA
>JAQFYD010000165.1:0-26388 GCA_034694225.1 Bourletiella hortensis | reverse complement strand
TGACGGATGATGACACAAGCAGGGTAGGGGGGTACGGGTCACCAAAATTTGGATGACGTAATTAATGGACGGTCCCTTTACGGACGGACAAAAACAGAGTCAGCATAACGTCGGGGGATTCTCGTATGAATGCAGTAGTCTCGCGCCACCAAATCAATGAGTAAATATCATCTTACCCTGTCACATGAATTTATCTTTGAAATACTTATAATCTGGTTGCCACGATCTTACACGGTGTACGAACGCCACACCAATTAGCGTTCCAAGGGCCTCGCACCATCACCATCACCGAAGTTTTGCCCAATTGTTGGTATAGTTACCAAATGAAGCCAGAAGTTATGTTGGTGTGTATGCATTGTTGGTAGGTGGTCCACCCATGACACAGCTCATCATTTGCCAGACACAATAAACCCACCTTAAAGCAACAACTGCTCCTTTCCTCTCCAACAGATTCCCGAATTTGTACATACATGTAGGCGCTGGTACGTGTTTCAACAAACAATAAATAATAATTTGCACATTTCTTACTCATCGTGGATACCCCCTGCATCCAACCTTCACCGATTTCGTAATGCTAGCTCGAAACTGAAAAAGCTAAGAAGGACAGGAAGAAAGCTAGAGAAAGACTTTCGCTACCACACAAAAAGCACATAATTCACTTCGGACGTTGTTTTTGGTTCAAGCTTGAACATGCAAAGCGATAGCACGGAGAAAGCTAACTGTGTCAATAAAAAAGCGA
Organism: Bourletiella hortensis; assembly: GCA_034694225.1. Taxonomy (NCBI): domain Eukaryota; kingdom Metazoa; phylum Arthropoda; class Collembola; order Symphypleona; family Bourletiellidae; genus Bourletiella; species Bourletiella hortensis. Next base: position 25,649 of record JAQFYD010000165.1, on the reverse strand, counting down.
AACGCTCCCAAATCCGAAGATCTGCATCTTTGGATTCCCTTTGCATGTCCGTAGAACTCTGTAGGAAAAAGCGAAGACCTAACCTAAGAAGTGGCAAGAAAGAGACAACTGCTGCGGGTAGCAATGCGAGTAATAAGTCAAGGTCACAATGCTATGGCCTAAGGAGACAACTTAGGACGACCTACGGCCACTCTAGCTTTCACAGTTCTTGGCGCAGCAGATATGGGACGAAACGAAAGGTACTATTGTTTGTATTTCATAGACAGGTTCGGAATTTTCCGACTGCATATTACTCTGACTGACGTTCATAAAATGAATGTACGTCTAGATTACTTCTGCTTGTGTGTCCGGAGAACTTAAGAGTCCGTCGCAGTGTTATCACAGTAAATCCGAAGACGAAGACGGAGGCAATAATGCAGACGACGAAGATGAAGATCAAACGGAAATTAATGGATTAGCACGTGATTTGTGTTGTATGGTCACTCTGTGACCCTTCACTTAAAAACAGTAAATGGAAATAAATTAGCATACCACTGAAACAAAAAGCATTACCTGCATCGAGAATCTCTGTAATCTCGCTCGTCCGTGGCATTTACGTTTACCAGTTACTTGTGTAGTGTGACGCTAAAGCCTACGTGCATCTTGTGTTTCTGGAGTAAGAAATTGCATGCTCGTTTCAGTCTGTAGCATCAAATCATGGTTGCTGTTGGGCCTGTAATGCTAAAACGTTTTGCCAGGTCGGTGTTGCTACTACCAAGTAATTTTCAGTTATTTTCTTCACACTCATTAAATGGAGACTGGAGAGTTTCAAACTGCGAACAACTCATCTCAAATTCATTCAAATTGTCATGAAATATTTGCAGGCTAAAAGTCCTGAGGAAAACCACGAGAAGAGTCAAGAGACAACAATTTCAATTGACAGTTTCAATTTTGGTTAGGTCCGTCATCTGTGCATGGCCAATGTCGTGGCTATTATCGATACAAATTATTATTATTATTTTCATATGCTAATCCTGCTTCTTAATTGTGGGACAGCTTGTATAGCCCGAGAAAATTGACTACTGCACAGTATTTTCAGCAATTTTCAAATCAATTTGTCCGGCTAGGCTGTCGTTTACAACGTGCAGGTGCAGGTGTTGATAAGGTAAATGAAATTAGTCCAATCGATTCTTTAAATGACGAAATTATTCCCTTCACCGATGACGGCAGTAAATCATTGCTCTTGAAGAACAGCCCACAGCAAAGCCTGGGGAAACCCAGTTGACGCCATTCGGAGCGACCGACCAACTGATCCACTTTCCACTAGCTACTGTAACACCGAGAACTGAACCATGAAGTTTGATCGAATCAGACTCAACCGCTGGATTTTACAGCGTAACGGCACTCTATATCCGTGGAAGTTTGTATCCACGTCTACCGGTGGCCAATTTGCGGTTTTAAGCAGCAATATTTTCCACTTGGTTGCCTTCCAAATCCAGCTAGCCTTCTGTACCTTGTATTCTCTGTACATCCTCTGGGTGTTGGTTGAGCACACAATCATTCATGGAATTGACTCAAGCAGTTATCACATATTTGGATTGCACCTTGGGCGAAGCATGTTCGCCGTCAACTTTACATACAGGGAATACGAATTCTTTGTGTCGCATGCAGATGGACACAAGTTGCTCTATAATTTTGTACAACTCAGTCCAGGTAAAATCCAAACTTTAGAGCTTAAATTCATCGTGCATGAAGTTTCTCACTAATCTGATTCCCATATTTTACAATACGTTAGATCTGTCGCGAAGGGGAAGTCATCCCATCAAAGGAGGCTTCCTACAGGAGCAGCTCTTAGCTCTCGCTCCGGTCATGCTATACTCATTCTGTCCAATGCTTCCTGGGCTATTTCTACTGGACAGTGACGACAAGCAATTTGCATTCTCACTCCTGCCTACCAAATTGCAAAACAGTTGGGTCATAGTCATGATGCTTGTAGCTACTGGTGTAGAGTTTCGTTTCAGCCAATTCCTAGCAGCAGCGGCTCACTTCGGAGGCTTTCACTGCGTTACATTCGTCCGCACGATCCAGGCGGCTCTGACGCATGCTACAAAAGAACTAGAGCAAGTTCTACAGATTTTTATGAACTGCCAGTGCGGAAGGTAGCAGTTATTTAAAATTTCCCTTTTATCATAGGAAAAAAAGAGAATCAGGTGTGATCGACGAGGTAGTGAGAGATGGATACAGCCTAGCCAGGAAGGTGCATCTCGCGATGGCCATCTTCAACTTGAGCACAGCCGGCGTCATCTTTGCGGATAAGATAATCTGCCTCTTTGGTGGAACCGTCGGACTCTACTTCCTATCGAGGCTAATCATGTTGCAGCCAGTGGTCTCCATGTTCTTCTTCGCCCTTGCATTCAATGGCATTGTCTTCTATACTGTCAAGTGGGACAACGCATCCCTCATCCCAGCCGAAATGAAAGAGCTGAAGGACCAGGTAAGCATAGTGACAACTGCGGGCGGAGCGGTTCAGTATCGACCGCACTACTGCAGGCGAGTTTTAAGGTCAATTCCATGCACTGGCCTGAGTGCTGGGGGGTTCCGTAGTATGGAGCGGGATTCCACGTTGATATTCATGGATTTTGTGGTTAGAAATGTACTGTCGCTACTAATGACTTTCAAGTAAACGTAGAACAATGTCATGCGCAAGCCTGGCACTGCAAGGTGTAAAGAACCAGTGTTGGTGCAGCTTACCTTGTATGCCTGGCGCATACACACATGGCTGTGGGTCCGATCAATGTCATGGTAATTTGGAAACAGTAGCTTTTACCCTGGGTTTTACCTGAAATCACGCACTGCAGCATAACTTCATAACGAATCAGTTTCTATTTGCTTCAGGTTCCCTTAGCACATAGCTACCACTATGGCACTCATAGAATCGAATCATCATCAGTTGATTAAATAACACAACGCTATTACTTATATTTATTTAATGAAAATCTGGAAAATGCAATCGAACCTCATTTTTATGCATCATAATGAACCTCTTTAATCAGCTCTGCTGACCTCCTGAGAGTCCTGAGCTGACCATCTGTCTTCATTCTCTTCATCCTACACAGCTAGACTTGCTGGAAGCTAGACTCTGGACAAGTGTAACACTAGAATTTTGATTCAGCCACCCAGTCTTCGTCATCCACTTTCAATAAAATGTGTGACATAAAGAGATACGAAAAGTTAGAAAAACAGAAAAAGAAAAAGAAGGAAAAGCCACCTCCAATCGACTGCGGAGAGGAGGAACAAGAATTCCCTCAACTGGTCACAATGGTAAAATGGGCTCGTCCCATTCTGCTAACGACGTTTGAAGGTCTCGGTAGAAAGCCTTATGTATGCTAAAACAAACATTAGTTCGCTTCGTAATTTCCACAACTTATACTGAAACGGTTTCTGCAGCCTAAAGGTGGCTACATAAACTACGCCTTACCTGAGGGATTCCCTCCTGTGCCAGATATTCCTGGTTTACTGGGCCCACCTGTGACAATCGAAGATTTTGACGTGACGGAGAAAGACACGGCAGCAATTCTCAATATTCTTTTCCAGCCCAAAGAATGGCAAGAAGGAGAGCGAAAATGGATGCAACAGGTCAGAACTCCAGTGAATTCAAACTACACTTCTACGATTTATATACTTCTAATCATATCTTCGCGTATAGGTTTCCACAAAGCCAGCAAATCGGCATGAAGTTTTGCGCCTAACTGAAGAAATGGAATCACTTCTTCTCCGTTCCAATGCAAGATCCCGAGGGATCTGTCAAATAAGGCAACACCTATTCATGCAGTGTTTTGGTACACAATATAAAAATATGCGATAATCAAAATCAGAACCGCCTACATATCTTATTTCCCCCAAGACGAAATAGTTCGACAAGTCACAATAAACTGCGCCGAGCGAGGACTCCTTCTGACCGATATCCGCGACGAGCTTCAGCTTACGCTGAAGTCTTACCAAGAACTGGTGGAACAAGCTCGCGATTTCGGCTTCCGAAAAGTCCAACAAACAAAGGAAATCGAAGAACAGTTGAAAGCAGAATATGAGAAACTCCTACATAAAAAGAATGCTCTGGAGGCTGAAATCATGGAAGGGAAAATCAAAATGTCGTCCACTTACCGCAAATTCAGAGACCTGCGGCAGGCGACTGAGAGGACACGGAATCTTAAACTTGCATACTTGCAACGGAGCAATGATCAGTTCTTTGTAAGAACACATAATTGTCATACAGTTTCCCAATTTTTTCTGAAATATCGACAATTGATTCACATGTTGCTTCACGCCCGCAGTACATGCTGGACAACATTGGAATGGACAAGAAGCACTTCTTCCACCTAATGTAGAAAAGCGGCATTTTCACAATTTCTTACTCAAATATTCACATGTCAAATAAAATAATCAAAGCATTAATGTATTGCTATGGTCGAATTGATGAAAATATCATCTGTGTGCTGACTGCTTGATTAGGCAATTGCAGTTGTCACGAATGACAGAACTTACGTGTACTTGACCATTGCCTGACAGCAAAATGCTTCTTAAACTCAGGGGGCCAATATGTATGTACGTGTGCAAGGTCTGGAAATATGCAAGCAAATAATTTGCTCAAAACTGCCAAATTGCTTTCGCATGTTCTTGTCTATTAGATCACTTAAAATATACCCATTAATTGCATTAACTATGACTATAGAGGTGGTAAGTATAGGCATAAAATTGTAAGCAATGTGTACAACTTATGACCGCCTTTACAGTAAGTACCATTCATATAAAAGTTATTAACAAGAAGGTCAATCAGCTTGTCACGAACAACGTCCATAAATTCCATGGTCGAATTTCTCGGTACGACACACAAATTCCTCACTTGAATCAATTAAGGCAAGGAATATGAACATGATAAGACTGAAAGTATTTATGTCGTAGTGCCAAAATAGCGCCTAACCCCATGGAAAATTCATGTGCCCCCTACCACTAGCTGATTACTTACCTTGTCTGTTCACAACATCTCTTTTCCATTGGAAGACAGCCACGCGCCATGTCGTGAAAAACCAAACATACCTTTACCTTTTTTCGAAATGGATTATGACTATCAGCAATATCCAACAAGTTCGAACTCGATTACGTACAAGCCTAATTCCAACGCTTCATTAAGCTGTTCATGGAACACACCATTGTGTCCACCCATGTCTGCCTACAGTACTAAATAGTTGTCACTGTGTCTGTCTTCTACGTTTTTAGTTCTCCAACTTTAAATCTTTTCTCATCGACAGTTTTTATTCATATTTCTGTCGTGAAAGATCTCAGGATCAGCTGCCCTCAGGCTATTCACTACCGGGAAAACGAACACTGCGTCCTCTTCGCTAAGATACTGACTAAAGCTGATTTTCGTCAAAATTTCCGCATTATTGCCTTCAGTTGCAAAGTTGGAATCATACCATTAAAGGTTAACCCCCAAAACTGGGACCTCGAGTTGCTCGACAGCAAATGGAAGCGAGGGATCTGCATGGCGTATTTTGCAGTGTATGCCTTGCATGCTGCATACATCGCATTACGGCTGCCGTACCTGCTCCTCAAGGGCGTCCATTTACCGCTCCTATCCCTCCTCGTCCATTTTACATTGCTTGCTGGAATGATAGCCGGATGCTTTTGGAACTTCACGGCTTTCTTTCGCTGGCCAGGTATCACCGTGACATGCTTCAACAAGGCGTTTGAATCCCGGAGATGTAATTGTACAGGTAATGACTCACTTGGAGACCGGAATCTAGGGAAGTTATAGCCAGCAAAATACTTGGTTACTGAATCTCATGATTTTTAGGACCCACGAATCGTGCAACAGGCCTTTGGGAGCGGGCTAAGAGTTGGGCACTTCAAGAAGTTCTCGCGGTGATGTATCCTTACTGCACAGCGGTTGCTGCTATTTCGCTGCTCATAATATATTGCTTACAGCCGGACGCCGGACTTGTCCGCATTGCTATATTCATCGCTTCCTGGAAACTTCAATAATCCTGTTTTGTTTGGCATATGCTGGCTCCAAGAGGCAAATCAGCTTCTGTATTCTCTGCTTAACGTCTCCTTCATCTTCCAGCTGCACATACTGCTACCAATCACACTGAGTAGAGAACTGAAATTCCTGGCTGAAACTTCAAGCCGCTGTGGTGGGAGTGCGGACAAGGCAAGTCGGATTATCGAGCAAATCCGTGCGATTCAGCTTCTGGTGAGCCTGTTCAATGTTGGACACCGGAACGTCATCTACTGCATCAAGCTGCTTTGCATAACCCTGGCCATAGTGAATGGGTACGGGGTAATTGCGCATGCTGAATCAAGTGTGGCGTATCTCCTGCTGGCATCCTCTGTCTTCTGCGATATGGTTTTCTTGTATGCATTCGTATATGAGAAAGCATTCGGTATTCCTGAGGGCTTGGATCGCGTAAAACATGTACTGATGGCCGAGTGCAAGGCGCTGAGATGTGCCAGATCGAAGAAAATTATTTGGAAGGAAATCCAGTCCATACCATCGGCCGGGCTCAAAGTGGGAGACTTTCATAAGCTTGAGAGGCAAGATATTTTAAAACTTACTGAGTAGTACTCGTTCCACGTTATTTTATTCACAGGGAATGCAAAGAGGATAGAGCAGCCAGTCTTGGTCGCAAAAACTGGGTCACTGCGGGTGGATTCTGAGGGCATCGTGGCACTCGATGGGAGGTGACTCCAGTACTGCTTTTCCTCTTGTTTGCAATAATTACTGGCAATTGGACAATGTTAATTCCTATGTTGCTAACGGAATTTGTCAGGTGGATTGTGACACTAGCTTGCCAAATGGACTTGCACTACTACCCTGCTGACACTCAAAAATGTCTCTTCAGGTTGGGAAGCCGTAAGTTGCCGACCTACCAGAATATGTAAGAACGGCCACACTCGATTAATTCAACGCTTATCTTCTGTTTCATTCCAGATGCCTACGGGCCCGAACTATTGCAGATTGGGTGGAATGCACTTGTGCAGGTGAAGCTTGAGGAAAATGCATTGAAGCAACCCAATTTTGACGTGAGACTGGATTCCATAGGAGAAATGCCTGGTATGTTACAGAGCACGTTATATAATTGCTTTCGTACTTTCATATTACGACTACGAGCTGGGACTGCGTTTACTGTGGATTTGTGTTGGCGAAGGAGTGACGTTTACGACTGTGCTCCGCCGAAGAATGAGCTACCACTTAATTCAGACTTACTTGCCAAGCTCGCTCTTCGTCTTCATATCCTGGCTGTCTTTCCTCATCCCCAGGGGGAGTATGCCGGAGAGGTTGGCCTGCTGTATGACAACACTTCTCACACTTACTGCAATGTTTGCTGCCGTCAGGTAAGTGTTTATTGCCCGGATCATATTCCTAACGGGCTTGCTTATTTTTTTTTCATACACACTGTAACTACGTTACACAATTCTCATAGGCACAACAGTCCAACCGTGAGCTACGTAAAGGCATTGGACATTTGGGTGATTGTGTGCATAATCGTCGTGTTCCTGACGTTGCTGGTGTATACTGTCCTCTTCAAGTTCGTCCGAGATGCTTTTAATTTAATTACTAATATGTTGATGCAATAATGCATTGTTCTGGGCAGACTCAGGAGCATACATTCAATGGCGAATCAGGGATCCACGAAAGTTTCCGCGATATGTGAAGAGGCTGGCGCTGACAGTGAGACGCAAACTAGAAATGCGACGGAGCAAGTAGATTGTATTGAGTCTAGACCATCATCTTCAGACGTTCCCGAGGTTACAAGAGTTAAGGACAGTCCACATCAGCCGGCATCCCAGACTGCGGATATTTCTGACTCACGTAGTGTCATTCGGCTTGAACGTTGCACATCGATGGCTATGCCGGCCCTCTTTGTTATTTTCAATTTCATTTACTGGCCTTGGCTTCTTGCCTAAAACGAGTTCTAAACAAAGAGTGGTGCTGACTTCAAAAAACAATTATATCACCAACAACAGTTTAGGCATGTTTCAGCTTTGAATTGCTCAACGAAAAGTATTCTTAGGTCGGACCGTTCACGAGCTACAAAATGGATTAATAGTAGCAAGAGTTTCACGGTCAATAATGGTGTCATTCACAAAGATGAAAAGATCAACCGGCGGATGTAATGCAGAAGGAATTTTCATGGAGGCGATTTTATTCCTATTTTCGTGTGGTGTCGTTCTGAGTACAGTTTCTTTCATTTCCGAACTTGCTGCTGCTGCCTTGCGGCACTTCTTTGAACTCACCTTAAGTCTTTGCATTGTACTGGAAAAAATTCGACGATTTTAATTAAAACTTGAGAATCAAACAGCCTGCGGGCTCACGACGGGGCTAAATGCCCTCTGAACAAAAAAATATTCGACTACGTAAACTACAATGTCCAAAATGGCTGCAAATAACACTATGTCAAGTAAAGCCGATTAGCCGATCACCGTTCAATAGCCATAGAGTTTACGCGGGAATCGTTCAAAATCAGTATTTTCACTGGAAGGGAAGTGTTCTGCGATGGAGAAAGATTTTCACGTAATTTTCGTGAAATATTCTCACCAGTTCTTGCCTGACAAAATAAAAATACTCTGTTGTCTATCAATTTTTGTGACACAATTTGCTAATTAGAATAGACTAGAAATAATATTATTTTCCAGGGGTTTCTAGACAGTTCTAGAAATTTCGCTCAGCTGCCGACGTCTCGACGGAGCTGACTATTTACCTGACAACTGGGAACTGACTGTTCGTTCGAAAGTGTGGCCGTTCAGAAGAGGAAGTGAAGCTGAATTTAGAACTTGCACGTGTAAAACTGTAAAAGGTGAGTTCGACCTTGATCATATACCGTACACATAGTATTGCTATTAATAGAGGGACTAGATAATAATAAAACGAAGGGTGTTCTTGTTTTGATTGCACAGAAAATAAAGTGAATGGAGGGAGAACGGGAGCCAAAATACATTGTAAGGATTGTCTCATTAAATTGTGAACTTTTATCTTACACCGATGGATCAATACTTTTCTCCTAGAAGGAGGTCTAATGGTATGAAAAATTTTGCACCTTGTTATTTACAGTGGGTGCATCTTAGGAAGAGACTGGAAGCAAGTGACTGGAGACACTGTGACATTCAACATTCGAATGGAGAGTCCGAGTGGAGATTTGATACAAGCTTTTCCTTTGAGCCGGAACTGAATAAAAAGAACTGTGGGAGGGATTTCGATGATACTATTTTCTATCGCTATTACCATCGGAAACTCAATTTGTAAGTTAATATATTGGGAATAATTACGATGCATCAGTTCAGTATGGCATAGTTTACTTTAAATATGTACAATTGCTGTCTTTTTGTGCAGTGTGTTCTCATTCAGTTCAACCAACAAATCCAGTCACATCAAAGTAAAAACTTGTTTTCTCTGGCGCGATTATGATGCGGAGAGACGCTTTGAGAAGGAAGTTAAAACTAGGAGTGAGGGCCATCCTTGCAACACGGAAAAGAGTGCTTCGTATGGCTGGTTCTTTGACCGTGCTGTGATTACTATGCAGTTTAAAGGGAACCATTCAGAGGCAGATGGATTGACCAAGCGTAAGTTTTTAAATGTAGAAAAAGCTTGAAGTAATTGTTTATACAGGGATTCTAATGGAGTACTGTTTTGTAATTTGATGTAGGATTCCACGTTGAGGCGGAGAGTGGAAGTTGCAAGGAAGATTGTCATTTACACGAGAGCAGAAATGAAGTTGGCAGCTTTGTGGAGCCCTTATTCGTTCCAATTGATGAATTGGAGGCCAAATGTGAATACAGCTATGGAGAAAGCAAGCTTTTCTACTTGCCAACTAGCATAGAGATATTAGTTCGCGTTCACTTGTCCAAATGGTCCTATAATGGAGTGCGGGTTGCCCCTGACGACTATTGCACCCTCGACCGCGTTAATTTCCAATCAGTTGTGTCTACAAATCGTTCCAAACGTACAATGTTTCATAATGCCAATTCAGGGCTGAAGCTGGACTCACCCGATGGGGATGTTTGCTTCAAAATTGGTCCAAACTTGGAAAATAATATACGCGCACACAGGCTGGTTCTTGGATTCAGAAGTCCTGTCCTAAGGAAAATGCTTTTCGATGTGGAAATGGAAGAGAAAATTTGTGGGGAAATCCACCTACCTGGTGTTAGCTGTTCAGCTCTCAGAGCGTTTCTGGAGTGCTTGTACAGCCACAATGATGACGAACCCTTGGACCATCTGAATCTAAATGTGGAACAGAGCTTCGAAGTTCTCAAACTCGCTCATATGTATCAGGTTCTGGATTTAGTAGAATTCTGCATTTCTGACATTATCAGCCATCCCAATTCGGACTTTACGCTTCAGCAAGCCGTGGATATGTATATTCTTGGGGATCTATATGAAATTCAGGATCTCAAATACCGCTGCATGCAATGGATCAAACGGTATTTTTTTTGTCTTTTAATATTCGGTAAATAAGCGACCTGGATGAAAGTCTTAATGAGTTTCTCTTGAACTATTTTCAGAAATAAGTCTAAAGCTACATCGGAGGAGTTGAAGAAATTCCTCAAGAGTGCTAATCATGAACTTGCCATCGGATTCATTCTTGGTTTACTCAACTGAATTACTATCATCATCGGTGAAAGCCAAAGTCTACGGAGGTCAACTTACCTTATCAGCTGCGATACATACAAATTTCTATGTTAGCGTGACAGAAGAGGTTATGCATGCGTATACTTGTCATGAATTTAATTAGTTGAAACCGTATAACGTAGAACACATCGATTAACCCTGATTGTGAATAATGCTCGGAAATCTATTTTTGCCCTTATTTATGTGCAGCTAATGCTGCAGATCATGTTATTTTCAATCGCATTTTTCGCAAAAATAAATAATTTTTGGTTCTAATGCCATCAGTTTTTGCAAAACAGCTCGCATAACAAGTATTTATTGTAATATTCACGGATCTTCAGGCCCTTAGGGGCCGTGCACTAATATCGATATCAGGGTTCGGGGAGGGGGGGTCCGACCCGTGATAACGATTGATAACGTAGGGGGGGTGACCGGGTACTGCATGTGATAACGTGATCAATTTTAGCTGACCTAATGCGGGTAAGCGCTGATTTCGGGAAAAAATCAGCGGGAGGGGGGGGGTCCAGCTCTTGATAACGCAGTGATAACGTTGAAGGTATAGGGGGGTAGGGGTAGCCGAAATTGTGATATCGATATTAGTGCACGGCCCCAAACCTGAAGTCCAGCTAGTGGTGCGTGCGTGTGCATGTGCGTCGTGCGTGTGCACGCGTTGGAAGTTGGAAGTTGTACTGCTTTACTTCGAAGTTATCGCGAGTTTTGCAGTTCTACACCTGACCGTTGTAGAAGTTGTAGAGCAGTAATAATTTTGGCCAGTTTCTGTGAGTTTCCGGGAAGAAAATTGACCGAAATAAAAATTTGTGATCTGAATTGTGTTTGATTGGCCTTTATTTCTTCATTCAGCCATGACAGTACCATTAAACGGCCCACAGTATAGATTCATACACACCCTCGCTAGTTAGTTAGTCATTTGACGACACTCCGAAATATCTAGTGTTCTTTCGCTTTAGTTCGCTTAGAGTTGGGAAATAGAGACACAATAGTGACAATGGCGAGGGGAGGTTTACAGTTAGTGAAGAATATTAGGGACTGCAGAAAATATCTTAAGTATCTGCTGGAAAATCAGAGGAAACTTGGCTTCAGTAACGATGATACTGAACAAGTACAGTGGTGGATGGAAGTAGCTGATAATATCCATGCAGATTTGTAAGAAGACTAATAAATTGTTTATAGTCTGGCTATTTAGATAAAAAATAGTTAATTGAGGGCCGATGGTTTTGCAGAACTTACGATGACTCGACGCTGGAGGCGGTATATCAAGGTATCCTGGACTTATCTGTTGCTCATCCGATGCCAGGAGTAAGTAATAATAAAAGTGCTTGCATGTCCTGGCCTGATGTGAATTAACAACGCACGACGACGGACCGATGGTTGCTTTGACATCGATGAAACAATTTTAAATTTATTTTCAGGATAATGGATGTCCTGGTGAAGATGATTACGAAGATCCTTGGAGCTCTGGAAGTAATGCGGCCTCTGATGACAAGCCGGGGTCATCAAATAGGGGAGAAACGCAGGATCAGCAAGGTAATTGAAGTGCCAGAATGTGGTAACAATGGTGTGAGTAGGTTTGGTTTTTTATTTAGTGAGTTCGTTTGTTTACGACAGAGCGCTTATGGAATCCACTTTTTCAAGAAAAGCAGGAATATGGAGCTGCGAACTTTAGCGGAGTAGGAAGGGGAAGGGGTAGATTCTTTGCCAGTCCTTTTGCTGAATCTTCGTGGAGGCCATCAGAATTGAATCCGTCCGGAAATCAAAGTGGAGCTGATATGAAACCACCTTTAGGCCGTGGTCGTGGCAGAAATTCAGACAGGACGGCTTCGGGCCCTACTGCTTCTGTTCGCAGGCCTGATCCGTCTGCACCTTGCATAGGTGAGCAAAATTGTGTGGGGCGCAGTGCAACCATTAGTCCTACTGGGACCTTGCCTACACGCCCGGGTAACATAACTCCCCCTGACCATGTTGACACAGATGGAAACCATCGTTCTTCAAAACGTCTTGATCCATCCTTAAATTCGCTGGGAGCGACCAAAGAGAATTCATTTGTGGGGCAAAACAATGACGAATCAGGAGAAACGGTTGGGTCATTTCGAGATCCACGGTTAAGTTATTCACGTAGAGTCTCTAATGGGACTAGATCTGATGATATTCGTAATTATCCAGGCCCAAGCCAAGCTCGCAGCGGCGGTTCTTTCAGCAATTATAATGTGAATTCAACAAAATCTGGAACGGAAAACTATAATCACAATGGATCTGACATGACATCTTCCACATACTCAGGGCAACCCTCGAGTTTTCCCGGTAATAGCCATCAATTTACGGATCCACCATTTCCTAACGGTCGTCAGCATATTGCGGATCCACCATTTCCGCACGGTCAGGATCACATGATGGAACTACCCTCGTTCCTTGATGATCAGCCTGGAGGTATGTGTTACATGAGTTTTGACGCTCAGTCAACCTCAGCACACTCAAGCCATCCGTCCAGTTCTTCTTCAGCGTGTCCCGGAAATCGAAGGGGATTTAGAGGTCCACCGTTTCCTAATGGTGGCCATCAAACCATAGAGTCTCCGTTATACGACGGTCGTCAGCCGCCAGTGAGCCAGACATTTGTCAGCGCTCGTCAACAGTTTGTAGATCCGTCGTTTACTAACGGTCACCACGACATAGTTGACGCACCTACTTTTCTTGATGACCAGCCAGGAGGTATCTCGTACATGAGTTTTAACACTCAACCGAATCAGCGCAATTTCTACCAACGTCCAAGAGGACCTCAGCATATCAGACCCCACCAACCAGCATCCATTAAAAATCGGGCGCAAAATTTTAGAAACCTCAATGGCCAGAGGAGACTAAATGGATCTTCGTCCCACGGCAGCAGTCACCTACGCAGGAAGTCACCAACACGCAACTCAAGGCCATTGGGGACGCACGAAAACATAGGGAAAAATTCTCATGAAAATAAAAAGGAAGGTGATAAAATTTCGAAAGTGAATACGTTAAGAGAAGAAGTTGAGAACGCCGCTCCTAGTATCAGACAGAAGATCCGCATGAATTTAAAAGATATTAGAGAAGAAATCCCGACAGCTTTATATCGCTTGGGAACAAAGGATAAAAATAATAGGGTGAAGGTTCCAGTGGAAGAAATTGCCTCGAAGCCCTCCTTGGGAGAAACGTCTAACAAGAAGACATCAGTCACGAAGAAGACGACTGCCTCGGTAGTAGAAAGATCGACTGTAGCCAGAAAAGCCTGTGGAGGAAGATTAATTAAGAGAGTTCGATTTGAGAATGACGATACTTCGTCGGAGAGCTCCTCTCCTGTGAAATCTGTACTCAAGGTCAAACTTCCGTTTACAACTAAAAATTTAGCAAAACAGGCTGCATCCTCGAAGCAGAAATCTAATTTGCAGCGAAAAGGGACTACTTCGAAATCACCTTTAAGATCTGCCGCAACAAAGGTGAAAAATAAGCAGAATCTGCAATCGAAGTTTCCATCAGCAAAGAAAAGTGGGCCTCGCGTGGTGTATAGCAGTGATGAGGACCATCTGACACCGCAACAGCCTGTTGTGCCTGAATTAACTATCAATATGGATTCCCACACTTACGAAACGGAAAAATTACTGCCTTTCCTGGCGGCTAGTGCCGTCGTTATGAGAATTATGGACACCAAGGAAAATGCTGAGACTTGTCTTCGGAATCCAGCAAAATTGCGGGATTACATTCAAGAACTGGAGGAGAATTTTAAGGATTTCGATCAAGAACTCATCTGTCCTGGTGGATTTTCAATGCCAGAAGAAGAAGAACCCACGCCCTCCCACGGTGGTAGAGCATTAAGGCCTCGCGGTATCCCAAAGCAGTTGAAATTGACACCTGCCGTTATTGTGTTCCTTCAGACTTTGTATGGTGAATACTTGGAGGTACAGATAGAATTATAGAAAATAAAATAGTTAATTTCTAATGAAAGCATAACCTTAAGGTTTTTATTATTACTGTATTACAGATGCTGGGAACTAAGGCGTCTTCATCATCGTCGACTGAGCCAGCAGGTGGAAACAGCAAACAAACTCTAAAACGCAAAAAACAGGACCCGAAGATAAAGACGAAGAAACAGAAGAGTACGAACGACAAGGGGAAGAAATCTTCACAATCAGTCCCAGCGGCTACTAGTAGCTACTCTATTCCAGCTAACATCTTTACTGGTCCTGGACTCGACAGTATCCCCGCCGCAACTATAATCGCAGACTCAGCCTTCAAAACTGTAGGCACTGAAATAAACAAACCAACGGGAGAAGAAATGGAAGAATCTTCATCATGGGAAAATAATTCTTCATTCATAAAATTAGAAGTCAAAATGGAAACCGAAGGCGCTGATGGGTTCGAATTACCGCCTGAGGTCCTGGAGAACTTAAATATAGAACCTGATAGTCGATAGGAACACTATAGTTAATGTTTATGTTTATATTATTAACGAGATGAAATCAAACTTTTATTTTCCATCGTTATAGTCGCTGTTGATTTTTGCAGTAAGCGTTAGTTGCTTAAAATTACCTGTAGGATGCAGTTTTAGCGTATAATATTATATTCTGACGGAGATGTATTTGCAAGTTTTGGCTGGACCGTTGGTACAAGACTGATATTCATTATTCCTTGATTTTGTGCAGATTTTAATTCACCATTTTTAAATTCAATGATCATGCTGTGTGCATAAAATTGATTAAGTCAGAAAATAGTTATACGTCGTTAACTACTTTTACGATAGACATGGATGTTTACTATCCGTCAGCGTGCAGAAGATTGTTGTTTTTTGTCACTCTTATCTTCGATGCCATCAGTATTACCTGAATTTTACAGTGAAATTCGAGGAGAGTCGATTTACTTTGATGGTATTTTGCTTTTGTTAGTTCATAATAATATTAACTACCTTGTTCATGAATTAACCCATGAGATTGAGCCCTCTTTGCATCTGTGTCACACAGGAATTTCTGTGCCGCAATTTATTTTAAATTATTACTACCCTTTCGTCTTCGTATGCCTTATTAGCTGTCGGAGTCATTTGGACGTATGTAAATTTACGTTTATTGTTTTCCAACCACTATAGCAGGCCCAAGCCAGTGAAAATACTGCTGTTTCTTGCTTTCACGAGGACCATGACCTTCTGATATTGGCTTGTAGTAATTATTTTCAACTTATCCTTCTTTTTATCCCTTCTAATTATTGAAAGTAGAATGTGAGCTGGTCCAAGGGAAGATACGACGGATACGGCGTGTGAAACTAACCGGAGTCTCTTTCGGATTGAATTTCTGATGCGATGAACGTTCACCATCATTTCCGTTAAGGTCGTGCAGGTCAAGCCAAAAATGTGCGTTCGGAGTTTGAACTTGTCGTGACATGTTTTTAATGGCAATCTAAGTATTTGATCCGTGCGAAGAGTCGCTTTTGTTTCTTGTAACAAGCTGAAATAGCAGCCGCCTTGAGCTAGCTGAAGACACATCATGCGTTCGTTAAATCAACTGAGCTTCAGAACAAGTCTTCTCGGGTTACAATGCAGGGGAAGAGATTGCTGCCGGTTGTATTTTACAAAGATGTGTACGTAATTTTTATATCCTTTTGTAAACGATTACACTTTCACCATTTATCTTCACACGTAAAGGAGGGTGCCTCTCTGTGAACAGAAGAATTGATATAGACATACAGGCTGGCAGAGATTCGGATTTCCTTGCTCCGTTCTCCCTGCTTCTGAGTTCCCTATTGTACTAAGACCTTCGGGAGATTATCGTTGCTTGTATACATTCGGAATGTGTATACACAGTAGAGTTGATTCGCAGTAAAAAGCTGAACGCTCAATTAATGTTGGAAAACACAAACTCGTTAGTCTCAGTCGATTGAGCAGCTTTTACATGTAACATCATGCTCTGCATTCACCCGTGAGTTGCATGTACGAAGTCTTCTAAAACTGATATGTTCCCTTCGCTGTTGAGCTGTGAGGAACTATGCTGCTAGCTATCTGGAAGACTACTCTGGGCTGTAGAAAACCATTCCGTCCCTTCTTAAGCATTTATTTCCATCTCTTGTTCCATTTCTCTATTTATCAATGCCTTAGAGTTGAACGTCTTGCATTATTTCATCATGTTGTTTTCATCTGTTGTTCATCTCCTCCTGCAGCTCTTGTAGTAATCATCTTGATGATCATGGCGTTGATGATGATGATTCTCTAAAACTCTTTTGCATGTACGACAAATACAGACAAATGCTATTTGCTTGTGACAACTTAGCTACTGCTAATAATTTCTTACCCAACACGAACAGCGGGAGCATTAATTTCCTCGCCTGTGCGGGGTTCTACCTATAATGCACCCCCTCAGGAGAATTCCTCAGTGACAAGAGACAAAACAGTGTCCAAGTGAGACGAATTAATTTTAGTTTCCTCAGCCACGTCGAAGGGTTGTGTCACTATACAACAGCAATGAACCTCTTCTTTATGCATCTGTATGTACTCGATTGTCCCAACCCCCATGCTCACTCAATGTCATGTGGTTGGAAATACCGGAGTCAAACTCATATAGGGAACCTGCCACTTGTTTCGCCTTTAATAGTCCCAATGTGGTGGATACTCTCTGTAGTTAAGATTACAATCACAATAAAGTTATTATCCCTAACGATTATAGGGATGCCTAAGGAGTTCTTCGTGTCATCTGCAGGGCTTTTGCAAGTGGAAGTCAAAGAAAATTGAGCAACTGTTTTGACAGCAAAACTTTTGAAAGGTTATACAGGATCAATAAAACGGAAGCATTCCTTCGTCCTATAGGACTACAGTACAGCAAACCCCCTTCTCTGTCAGGCGGAATTCTCATCATCAATGTAACATTCAATTGTCAGCTTGACGAAGCGGTCGTGCGGGCAAGGTTGTGGTTCTGTAACGCACGGATGCACATCACTCCAATCCAGTCACTCTCTCCCATCAAAGTCTCCAAAGTCAAACAGGCTTTTTCGGAAACATCCCTCAAGAGAGTCATGACGGAAGCAGTTTGTCTGCCTTTCTCTGTATGGTGTGTGAATGTGTGGTGTGCGTGTGTTATGAGTGCGTGCGAGAATGAGCAATTATCGACCCGAGTTTCATATTATTATAGAAGGCAATCAGGCCAAGTGTAAATCTTATATAGAAACCTATCGGCCATTCGTGCTCGGATTTTAAAACACTTTGAACAGAATAAAACATTGCAAGTGTACATTTTTCACAAAAATGAAAACAGTTTCGGGCTGACGAAGGAACAGTCATTGCGGAGGAGTTGCATGAGCTGCAGTAGCGTAAATTTTTATACATTAGAAGAGAGTACGTGTGGTCCAGAACAGTGTATTTTACGTATCCCAGAGGTCTCTTTTATGCTCGGAACTGGTAGTACTATGAAGGGTGAGTTAGACGGAGCACAAAGAATTAATTAGCCGTTAACCCCTGGCAATTCCTTCACAACCTTCCGTCCAGCTCCCTTCTCCTATAACTCCTCCTGCTTCTTCTTCTACTTCTTCCTCAAATTCCCATTTAATTCAATCGATAAGTAAGGACAGCCTGGAGCTTTCATAATCCTAATATCAACATCAATCATCTCTACCAATAGTTTAACCACTAAAACGCTATAATTCAATCTTTGAGTACGACCGGCTCTTTTCCCCATCAACAAAGTCTGAATTCCAGCTTAAGGCTTCTCATCTCTAGCTATCTCCATTGTAGTGTACAGCTCGGTTTTTCACCTTGTCAGAGATGGAGGGAACTCATCTGTTTGCACTCCATTTTCACTGACAACAAAACCTTGGTAGGGAAAGAGCAGCTAGAATGAACGTCCGAAAGTTATTCCATTAGCGTCTGTAACTCTACCTGGAAAATGATGTGGCTATGCACCAACGCTTTAATGGCCAGCTTACTCAATTACTGCCAATGTTCTTCGTCTCTAGTATTCTCACTATATGCGTCAATGAAGTAAAGCTTTCACCCGTGAGCCCGTGAGAAAAATCTCATTACTGCCGTCTAACCTCTCGAACCTGTCCATGGCCAGTATAAGTTAGTTTGCGGAGCCGATACACATGCAAATTTAAACCATTTTCCTTGTCTTCTGACTTTTTGTCCCTCGTGTCACCATAGGATCGTGCATTCAGCAAGGACCGGAATGCTAAATTTTGTGACCACTGTTTTGCGACGTGTGGCATGTGCGTAGCCTAACAGGGCAACTAATAACTTTCACGAATCAGTAGACCAAACTGGAAAATTCGTCGAAAATGCAAACATTCGTATTCCTGTCCATGTGCTGCTAGCAAACTCAACTCCCAAAAAACTGGAACAATGCGGACATTTCCGCAGACTTTTCCATGACGAGGAACACATGGTACAGACGTGCTGTACGGAGTTGCTAATTATTTCTGCCTCCATCTTTCTCCACAGCAATGTCCGTACCAGAGAGACGCTCACATCTGGTTTCCCTGTAATCAAGCTACACGCAATACTTTCTCCTGTACCTCACTAATTAGCACCTAATAATGTCCAATGCATTGCATCATGGCAATTTTCACTAACATAACCCTTCCGTTACTTTCTCTCAGTTGCGCAAATCCTGACATGAATAGAAGCTCATTTGGAATAAAACCAATCCTATATTCCCCATTCCCATGGTTACTTAACATGACGCGAGCCAGCAAATGAATTCATTGAAATTACTATTATAATTTGCTCATGCGAGTATAGATTAAATCCTCCGTTATTCACTGATTCAGCTGTGTGGGTTTGTGAATAAAAGTGACTTTGATTAAAGCTCACACACCGGAAAGGCCATATGAATGCACTTGAATAAATTTGTAGCACTTCCTCAAAATATCATTCAATCACAAGCAATTCCTGTCGCTCCTTGACTTGTCTCAAGTGCTGTTCAATCTCCGTGCATGTCGAACAACATCTACTGTAACGAGATTTTAAATCGTTTTTAAACCATCATGGACAAAGCACATTATGTGTTACAATTGACGTAATAATCCAGACCTGTAAGTCAGGCTGGCTGTACAAATAGTGCTCAGCTGCAGAGTGGACCCCAAGGTTGGAATCGAACATGGAAAAATCTGTTATTAGACCACTAACGGTTAAGATGGCATAGCTTTTTTGTATTGTTACATGGTAATAACAGTATCATATATGTTTACTGTGGTGGAAAAACAGACAGAAAGGAGAAAAATGACGGTCATATCGTTTGTGGTAACAGATGTCTCATGTAACAAGTGCATGCAATATTCGCATGATTGTTTGTACTGGTCATAAACTTCTGTGGCCGTCTTCTTCATTATTGATAGCTACATTCTGTTTATCTTTAATATAGGAGGAATAATGTTTTCCGGAAAAATACTTGTAAAAGTCGAACAGACGGTTTATTGTGCGCGCACAATTCTGTAGGCGAGATTGATAAAAGCAATGAGTTGGACCGGTTCGGTGACGATGACTATATGGCGTTGACAACGGCGATGAAATTACATGAGCTGAAGCGTCGTGTGCCCAAGTGGAAATTTAAAAGCGACGAAAGGAAGATGATGCTTCTTATGCACACAGAACCAAATTGAACGCTTAAAGTAGGGGAACTGACGGAAAAGGGAATTGTCCTATGTTGTAGAAAGAAGAATCCCTTTCAAAAGAGTTGTAAGGGAAGTTTAAAAGACAGCTCGAGGGGAAGCAGTTTTATATGAAAGGTTTCACTTCCTCTTGTCCCAAACATTCAAAGGACAGAAAGTTTAGGACGCGTATCATCATCATTATTAACAAGTTGTTTTTGACTCAAAGCACTGTAGCAATCAATACCGGAGTGATGCCTTTATTAAAATTCTTGTCCTGCCTCAAACTGCCTCTTTCCTCCAAGCTGTCTTTCCTACTGGTGGGATTAAACACTTGTTATTCAACAACACTCAAATCCTCGCAATGCGTTATTTCTTTTATGAACGGTGATGCTCACACATGCAAACCATAAACAGCTTGTCCTTATGCCAATTTTTACATTCCTTTCGTAACTTCTTCCGTTCGTAATAAAAGATGAAAAGAAAGAACAGGTGATAGACCCCTTACCTATGTCACGTCGCACATCCAGAACACCTTGAGACTCAATCGTCTCCCGTCGATTCGTAACTCTGCAGGCATAAAATCCTTTATCGAAAACTTCTATATTGGTAATTTGAAGTTGAGAGCCCATTCGTGCCACCATGGGACCACTACCACCTTTTGATTTCCTTCTTGAATTCCTACAAAAGACAAATAGTAATCAAGTCTGCGGTGAATACTCACATAAAAGTTTGCTTCAGAAGAACAAGAAGAATCGTAGTATCAAATCCAAATGTAATGCAGGACTTTCTAACTAAGTTTACCTCCCGGAAAGCTTTATAAACTTTGAGGATAATGTACTATAGATGATGATAATGCAAATGACAGTGCTAACTTACATGCTCTCAAATTTCCGTATCCTTATCCTCGGGTTACGACCCTTAATTTCTATGCTATTCTTGAACCAAGTAATCTTCTTTGGTGCTGGATTCCCTTCCGCTTCACACTTCAAACGAATATTAGTCCCTGAATCCCTCGTAGAATTTGTTAGCTTTTTGATAAAACGAAGGAAAAGGTTAGCCTCAGGCATAGATGATGATGATGTTGGCGGCATGTCAGTCGTCGTCGTACTCGTCGTCGTTGTTGTTGTTGTAGTTGTAGTTGTGGTTAAACTTGAAAAGGAAGAAGAACTTTCACTATTTCCTCCATACTTGTCCATCTCCTCAACATCTGCTACATTATGAGCGGATCCCCCTTTCAGAGTTCTACAAATTAGAACAATTTTCAAAACATTTTACATTTCTTTATACATACAATAAGAAGAAACCTCTGAGTGACAGCCTGCTGCTGTCCTTAAATATCACATTTCTCCACCACAGAACTTTCTCCCTTGACAGTGATACATAAGTGTTTTTGCATGCCATCTAAATTATGTATGCTTTATCCTCTATGCTTGTCAACAATGAAATATTCTCATCAATCGACTTAAGATCAGTTCACGTAAGTAAGTAGTGGTCATGGTAATATACGCATGAAATTCTACTGGATGAGATACCCCAAACGAAAAAAAATCATATGATTTATGGGCAGGGAAGGAGGGAGACGTTGCTTGTATTTGGTGATGCTTGGGAAATTCATGAAAAAAGTGCTTCTTCTTCCTCCTCTGCCTCCTCCTTTACCATCACTATGAAACAAACTTGAACAGAGATAATGGTGGTTGCAGAAGGAAATGATGAGAAAAATACATGGGTAAAATCAAGCAAACTACAGAAAGTATGACAAGGAATAATACTCCTCTTCCTTCTTCCTTCAAACTACAGCCTTTAGCTGTACAGAACGTACTCCTGGTAGCATCTACATCACATAATAATATTCCTCCGGTCTGTGCATTCAAAAAAGTACGAGAGAGAGAGAGACCGACGTAGCAAATAGTTTAGTTACGGAAGCGAACCTCCTAGTATAGTGAAGGATATTTTCTTCATGTACATAAACGACTGAGGATGCTCTCTCTCTCTCATCTGGAAGGAATAGGGGGAAAACCAGCCACTTTACTAACATGACATGGTACTGAAATTTAACGCAATCTAATATTTGCTGTTGAGTAAAGTGTGTGTGAAAGAGAGAGTGAGGAAAAGTGTGCGATAAATTTTTTTTCACCCACTGAATGATATTTATTATGTTGTCATTCTTGTCTGAAGAGGAGGTAAAAATCATTTCTCTTATTCTCAAATACATTTCATCCACAAGAGAAGTTCTTGTTGCTACTTAAATTTCCACTTCTTCTTCTTCTCCTTCTTCCCTCTCCCCCATCTTCCATCTTTCTCGCATTTCTTCTTCATGATGAATTTCATGAAGAAGAAGGAGAAGAAGAATTATTATTTTTTTCCGCAAAATCAGCTCCTTGATGGTTAATTTTATAAATTTAACGTCTGTTCCATTTTTATTCAGCATCACAGGAAAGAAATGGAGCAAGAGGATCCTTAAAATTATAATAATAGAGCAATCAATCTATGGAGATAGGAAAAAAGACTTACCCGTTATTTGGGTAACTTTGTGGTGTTTGATTTCGGATTGCTGTCCAAACCTTGGAATTTTTCATGGTAACATGAATGCTTTTATCTACTCCATTCCTTTCAGAGTCTGAAGTAGTACGATTATCTATAGGCACAAGTTCGTCCTCATCATCTTCTTCCTCTTCTTCTTCTTCCTCTTCATCCTCCTCATCTTCCCCTTCCTCCTCCTCGTCGTACTCTTCCGGTTCATAATCTTCAATGGCCGTCAAAAGTTCCTTCCCAGCGCCATCGCCACCACCACCACCATTCCCTTTGTGACGCCGTGGCATTAAATCAGTCATCCAGCCTGTAGAAGAGAAAAATTTGTGAGGAGAAATTTTACAATAGGAAAGTAAAATTAAATTCACGGATTTCATTTTTGTAAGGGTTCCTTTCATCCCTATACAATCCTTCTTTTTCCACATGCACAATAGAAAAATTGAAAGCTTATAAGATAATTTTAGGCTCAAGCTACGACGGCTGCTACAGCCATAATGTAAGAATTGATATAAAATAAAATCCCTCGTTCTACTATGAGGAATAGGCGATCGTGGGAAGAGGATTTTATGACGGTGCCATATCAAAAACTTCAAAATTCTGTCCTACTTTTGAGAAATCCCATTCCCTTACAAGATCAACAAAATTCATGATATGACGTTCCTTCGTTTCACCAAGATCAATATTATTTTCTTCGTCCGAATAAGCAGAAACAGCAAGAGAGCAATAACAGCTGAAAGACGGGCATTGCAAGTGCGAGGAACGCATGAATTTCCCAGTAATGAAGAGACAGGTGTAATGTACAGTTGGGATGCTCAAATATTGCCCAAAAAATGCATCAACATTGCGGTGGTTGTGTTCCTAATGAAGCACGTAGCACCTTCTTCTTGCTGGTATCGTAGTTTTTTGGAAATGCATGGCGACCGAACAAGTCGGAAGAATAGAGAAACTATGCCTCGGTTGATTAGATTCTTTTGACTGAGATCAAAATGTAAATGAAGCTTGGAGAAGCAAGTAGTACTACTATTACGGAAGGGTCCTGTCAAAGTCTGTTATTGTACATACGTACTACTATTTTTGTATACGAGAAAGAATTAGAAATTGAGGGAGGATGAAGCATCAGTGGCGTACCCCCTGGATGGAATTTTCTCGCCTAATATACACAGCACGCACTATTACCGTTGGTGGTGGTTGGTGAAGCATAGGAATATTTTTAAAATTGAGCCTAGGGTAAAATGCTATTAAAAGTACATTGGATTTACTTCTTAAACTTTCTCTCTCACCCTGTCTTCCCCTTTTTTTCATTTCCTTCAACTATTTTTCATTTTCACCTTAATCCCCTTTTACCCTTTACGTGATGTTGATGATGATGATGATGAAGTCCTTGAAAATCATCATTATTTCCTTTCCTTCCCCATTGGAAATCCTATGCATATAGAAGAAGACCACATTGTTGGTCCTTGTGTCATCATTATCATCATCATCAATACTAGAAGTCGACAGTAATTCCTATTCATTGACAGTATAGTAATACTGATGAGGGTCTGCGGGAAAAAAACTGTCTTTCCAACATATACCGCAGTACACGCAGAGAGCCATTGTAGTGATGATGATGATAAGTGATGGGATCTGATGTGTGTGAATAGAATGTAGTCATACTTCCCCTCCTACTCATCTTGAGCATGTTAAATGACACGTCCTTTTAATTTGATTCTCACATTTGACGAGTAAATAATCATTTTTGACGGCGCTCACTGGTTTGCTGGCTAAATTAGAAACTCATTTGTGCCCAACAATGTCCAATTCATTCGTTAGCTACTCTACTACTACTCTCACTATTAACTGCCTGGTGTTCGTCATGTTCTTCTCTCTCTCTCGTCTCTCGGTACGTAATTTCATCCACAAATTTATACATAACAGCGTCGCGAAGGTCCAATTTCATTCTGTGTGCATGTGTGTCTCTCTCTCCTTCCCTTCAATTCTTCCATCCCTATACGAATGTGTGCTTGATAAAGAAACGAGAATTTAATTTTTATACGTGGCTACGCATATACTAGTAGGACTTTAGATGTATAGAAGCCCTAAACATTTGCTGCTTGTGTCAGTCAACAAACGCTGCAGCAGGTCAAGTCAAGTCTCGTGTACATGTGTGTACTTATACGTACGTTCTGAGACAAAACTTTCTCCTGTCTTCTCACAGAAAGCTCCCATTCCCTGTGCATGAGTGATTATTATCTTGTCAGAAACACGATCGGTCAGAGATGGGAGTAAGCTTACAGCAATTTAGGCAGTGAACAAGAGCATGGGGAGGGAGCAGGTTGTTGGAGAAACCGGTAGTAAGCACTGTGTGGGATACGGAATTTACACGCGTTCCTGCTCCCATTAACTCTACAGAAGAGCATGTTTTGCCCAGCAACCGCTGCATATATCAACGTGCTTTACTAGTAATGCGAAGAGAATTTTCCTGTGTATTTGCACCCTCTTTGTTTTCGTACGGAACAAGGTCTAACTACTAACAACCGTCTTTGCTCGGATCTATCATCACTATGATATGCCCCAATGGTATCGTAGGACTTTGTTTTTTTGTAGTTTCCTGCTATTCTTACCGTAAGCAGAGTAGTGGTTGCTCTCCTATGTAAATTCATGCTTTTATCATACTGTAAGGTACAAAGGTTTCAATCAAATTATAAAAATTGCTAACTTTTACAGGTACATAATAATCGTTTGAATCTAAAGGATATTTAATGGTCAACGGTTATAGTCCACCGCTAAAGTCTCATTTGATTAAGCTAAAAAAGAAACATAGACAAATGACTTGGATAATTTTACAACTTCCATTTACTTTCATTTGAATTAAATGAGGGACGGAGTGAGTGAGAAG
>JAQFYD010000164.1:0-26391 GCA_034694225.1 Bourletiella hortensis | reverse complement strand
AACTGAGCCAAGGCCTCCACCACGTTCCCTCTCGTTGCTTCAACAATGCCCACAATAACTGCACCGGCATAACAAATAGCTCAGAAACACCCAGGTCCATAAGAGCTTACAGTGATCCTGCTCACAGAAGAAAGAGAATGCCAAAAAATTGGTCAAAATTCACTGCCGCTTCTGCCCAACAACGTGCTTTTCATTTAAATCTTTAAAAACCTGACTGCAATAAGTGTCAGTTACCCGTTTATTTCCCATAAGAAGCAGAATTCCCAGCCTTGTGATCCCCACGGAAACCAGAAGGGACGTCCTTCTGGATTATAAGAGCTACTTGCCTTGTGTCCTCATAATACTTTCTGGGAACGAATGATTTCAAACTAAAAATAGGGCCATTTGCACAGCAATAATTCTAACATGGCAGAGTAGTGCAGCAAAAATCCTGTTACTTTTGTTAACAGTACACCTTTTGCACCATCACATCCGAGCCCAGCGATAGTCACAAGATACCACAGTGCGGCCACAACGGATCCTAGAATTTGGAACCAACCGAAAACTTCTGTCCACATGAACGTTCGGCAGCAACAAATTCATGTTATTTTTCTCCGAAATTCTGTCAGCAAATTGTAAATGCTGACTAATTCATCAAGCGTGTGATACGACTGTTGGTCCAACAGCACCTCTATTCAAGTTGCTGCTCAAGTACGGAGTGACTGCACAACAGCACAACTGACTCTGAAACTATGCTCCACCTGGACTATGACACAGGATAATTTATTTTGAATTGCAGAAAACGTAAATAGTTTTGACCAACATGACCACGAACGAAGATTGCTTCTCGTCGCCAATGATAACACCGAGCGGCAGTGACGGACTGGAACAATCAAGATAAATGTCGTAGCACGGCAAGGCCGGGACCCGCTCGGATCACGGCCTTCTAAATGCTTATGTAACTGTGCGTAACCTAAAACCGCTGTGACAATGTCAAAAAATATCAAAAGAATTCCAATGGGAGTAAAAGCCATCGCTGTGGACGAATTCAGAAGCATGAATTTATTTTCCGCCAGCTGTGAACATAATAAATCAAGACAGATCGCAATGAACCGGAAGCTGTACATTTCGGGAATAGAACCTAGAAGAAATTAGTTTCCAGATTCCCAAGTGGAGTCGTGATGACAAAGCAATGACAAAGCATTAAGAGGAAAAAATTCAAAAGAAATGTCAGAATTAAAAATCAATGGAAATCCAAGATTTTCAGGGAACGCAGCGGAAAGCTTTGCTGGTCAAGACGCAAATATTGGTGCAGTTATGTCCTGCACAATGGTTTTGGCGGGTGGTACGGAAGTTACGGCTGGTTGTAGTGAGTTGCTGAATTGGCCGTGACCCGGTAAACACAGTGCAAATGTGTTGGCCCGACTTGGAGCTGATTTGCAGGCTTTTGGCCCCAACGTTGCCCCAATATATTTGGTTGTTGTGGAGAGCTATTCCCCAAGGACGCGTACCTGACGAAAGTGTAACAACGATGCGGACAGCAGTGCCATCCAAATTGCTGCAAGAAATCTTATTGCCGTCGCTTTACGTCCAAAACATCCTGGAGGCATCGTAGTCTATGGCGATTCCCACAGGTTCACTCAGCCCTGTAACAACTTGAACAACGTCACTACCGTCCATCTGTGCACGCATGATGTGGCCTGGTGACGAGTGACGCGTCCAGTACATTTTACTGTAAATGATTAAAGAGTGTGAATTTATGAGCACTAATTACAAACTGAAACATGGCTTACCCGTTATTGGGATCCACTGCAATCCCAAGGAGATTGCCTTGTCCTGTCAGAAGGTTGGTGCAGCTCAACTTCCCACTTTTTGTCGAATTACACACAAAAACGTGACCATAAAAGCTGACTCCATACAAATTCGTCGTAATCCAATCGAAGGCTAGCCCCCTGATCATTCCATCTGCAATTCCAACCACAGGACTCAAAATGTAATAAACAGGGACTGAAAGCTAGTTACTGTAACAATTTCGACTCACACTGCGTATCTTCAAAAGCAGTCCGGACTCCAGTGCCGTCTTCATTCGCGGCGTCAATTCTGTTGTGCGTCGCATAATAAATCTTTTTGTTGGTCCAGTCGAAAGTCAAACCTTCCAGATCTCTAGAGTTGCTGATGAGTGTGCGGACATCAGATGTTAATTCAGAATAAACTCTTATGCCTTCTCCATATTCAGTGCCAAAGAAAACACGGAGGTGTATGTCTGAAATGTAAACAAAGTTCATCTGAATGAATTTCAGTCTCACTTCGAACTGCGGAGTAAATTGTTCATCACCAGATTTGCGTCAATCTTGAAATTCCAGACAGACCTTCCTTAACAAGGTGAGTCACCTATACGAAGTTACAATAATTTACCTGCATCATCAACCGCCACTTTTCCCTTCAAAATCCTTCCTGCCTCCGTAACTAAGGTGCAGGACCAACTTCCTGCGTCATCTTCTGTGAAGGATTCAATCCTGATTGAGCACTTTCCGGCATCGAGTCCATTGCCAGCATAAGAAATTCCACACAAATCCGTCAGTCCACCGTTCAGGACAGTTTGTTCGTCAATGAAGATTTCTTCCAGTTTTCCTTTTATCGTTCGGCCCCACAGGCAGACAGTCAGAGGTTGTCCTCCAGATTCACAGGTTAACACCTGAGAAGTATTCCTTTTAGCAAAAACAAAAGGATGAGGCACTTGGGCGGATTCAGTGGTGGGTGCAGTGGCTGCAACTAGAAAAACGAGAATTTAAGAGTTTACTGTACACGATAACTCAGCTTTCTCGCTTATAATAACGGCAAAAGCCAGGCATAGGCGTCACTGAAAGAATTACAGTGGAAATGGTATATAGCGGTTTCTCCGGGGACAGGTCAAATTAAACCATTATATAAAATAACCGTTGTATCCCATATAGCGGTTTTCACTGTTATAAACCATTTTGCATGTTTTCAATGGGCTTCATTAATTTTTGCCACCATGTTGGCCCCTCCAGTTCACATATTCGCCAATAAAAGATGGAAAATTTGATGAATTTTAAGCTCAAGGGTAAATCACTCTGGGTTGGCACCGTAAACCACCAAACGTGACGGTCTAGCTGAGCAAAAGCCATACACACGATGCGAAAACCGCTATAAAATCCTGGATTCGGGCCTTGGGCGTAGAAATTTGCACCGTTATATAAAATTACTGCAAAAAATTACTGTTATATCCAGTATTTTAGGTCCTGAAATAACATAGGATCTGCCAGGACAACCGAAAATGCACCACTATGTAAAATTACCGCTGTATCCCATGCCGTTATATACCATTTCCACTGTATGGCCACCATGAAATAACAGTTTGTGGTTGATCGTCATGAAACTTTCCAGAAGTTCAATACTTAAATTCAACGTCATGGTTCCTGTGGTGCTCCCCATGCAGAAGAGTAAACAACCCAGCTCCGCCCTCGGTCAACCAATCAGATTGCTCAAAAAATCTACGCCTACACTGAAAAAACAGTGAAAGAAGAAAGTAGCTGTGCGGTACATTACTTATGCAAATCAGCTAATTTGCATACGTTGTGTGGAAATTTCAATCTGGGCCGAATTTCAATGAATTACTACGTTAAACTTCATATAAGAATGTGGCATTTCTTTTAGATTTTCACCACATTAATAGGATTTCACTGAAATCGACAAAAGTGACCCATTAGTTGTGCTAAACGAACAACGGAGACGGATCCAAGGCCAGTACAATACCCAGCTGTATTAAGGTTCATTCCGAACGGAAGAGTTTAGCAGGAGATTCGGGTGATAAAGATTTCTAGGAAATTCGCAAATTAAAACCGGCAGGCTCACAGGCCAGG
This sequence comes from Bourletiella hortensis, assembly GCA_034694225.1. Taxonomy (NCBI): domain Eukaryota; kingdom Metazoa; phylum Arthropoda; class Collembola; order Symphypleona; family Bourletiellidae; genus Bourletiella; species Bourletiella hortensis. Next base: position 22,528 of record JAQFYD010000164.1, on the reverse strand, counting down.
CCGGGCACCTCAACAGAATCTTGATGGCGGGCAGCTGACCGCTTGCTTGAGGCTACAGGCTAACACGCCATGCACATTTCAAGATTTTTTCAGGCGCAGGCAAGCAGGCGGCCTGTCAGGCCACAGGTGCTCACCTCTACCGCACAGTCAATCAACGAGCCCTCCTTTTGTGATGGCGACTGATGCCACAACCTTCCCGGCAAGCTTATAACACAAAGCCGCAACCGACAAGGTTGCAAAAGATGTCGAAATGACCAAGAAATGATGCTCATTCTTTTGAAGCCACGATTCACCACGATAAACAAGCCAACAAAATGACCACTCAATGACGGCTGTCACTCTAGGATACCGCACAGGCCAGTCGGGTGATAACTGCGGTTGCTGGAATTGAAATTCCCCAAAACCGGTTATTTGGGGGAATTTGCGTTATGCCACGCTTGCCTAGTCCAAACTTGTGGCCGCTATAATTGTCCAAGCACGAAAAACAAGATTTCAAAACGACCGGACAATAACGCCCGTAATTTCCTTCAGCGAGCCTCCACATTTTGTACCGCCGCAGGCGTGTGTACGCTAAATGGACGCCTCGGTGTAGATTTTTGCTTCGCACGAGAGATTGCCTGAATCATGTGTGACTTAATTATTTTCTGACAAAGAATCTTTTAATAGATATAATCTTTAATGACTTTTATCATTTAACTACAGAAATCAGTGCGACGGAACACAAATAAGGACACAAACAGAAAAAACGACCATAGTCCTTGATCAAGTATAGAAGATCAAGGAACAAACACTGCATTTATCGCACCAAACGATGATTTACTCATTTGGGCCTCTTGCACCTGCGAATTAAAAATAAAATCGTTATGGTTTCCTCATGTTGAATTGCAACGAGATTAGATATTTATGCTTCTTCTTGAGAAATCAAGTTTATACATCTATTATTTTATGACAGGTCGTGAAGGCGCATTGTCCTTCACCATTCGGTATTTTAACTATGCAAAGGTCTTTGGAACTTTTGGTCTTCGTTGTTTTAAACTTTATTATTAGTATTGTTTGTGTGCGTGCGTGGACATAAGATGACATTGTTATTGTCATTGCTTATATATAGATTAAATGTGCTAAATAAAATTAGTCGGAGTATTGATTAGAACCTCAGCGGTTAATTTATTTCGTAAATCATGCAAAGCACGTTATCTACGCACGAATTTCTAACGAAGTTGTCGAAGATTTCTCTCCTGTGAAAGTTTAAAAAGCTACCAAGTGATTCTCAAGTTCTTGTGCATCTGTTCCGTGATGGCGACAAAGACAGTTGAGCACATATCCGTGTCAAATATGACTGATAAAAGCTAATCCACCTGGTGCAACCAGATGGTCGGAGTTCTGAATTCTCAGGACCTGTGGTCAATGGTGTACGGCACAAAGCCACACCGATGCTGCTGTGATACCTTGGGTGAACAAGAACTGGGAAGCACTGTCAATAACACTGAAAAGTCTGACCGATGACCTAGTCAGCCAAGTGGATTCGATTGGAACGGCAACAGAAGCCTGGTTGAAGCTGGATTCAGTGTATTCCAAAGTGCGTTAAGCTAATGTAGACTTCAAGTTCGAAGTCTTTCTTCAGAAGTAAGAAATATCTTAATGTTGGTCGATATTAAACATGTATGTAATAACATTAACTCATTGACATTTATTATGCATCTCCGTGACAGTGCCGATAGTCAGTACAAGACTTTTTGGAACTTTTGTTACTTTGTACAACATAAGAACTACTTTGGATTATGGTTACGGTTCACTTACTGTGTCACAAATTTGTGTGTTACGCCGTGCCTGCTCGGACTAAGAGATTAAGACAGCAATAAGCATTGCATTTACATTATGGAATAGAAGACTAGCTCGTCCGTTCACTAGTCCTCGAGGCGCGGTACGAAAATGAAACTACAGTACCCTCTACTCGTCCGTATCATGATATATTTACTGAAACCAAAGCCACTGTCGCTTGCAAGAACTACTCTGGCAGTTCAGGCAATTTTTATTTGCAGGCATTGCCTTTTAACGAACGAGACAGACGCTTTGAATGCCGAAACTAGACTATTTGCTGATAATAGCTAACGTGCTCGTCTAAATGTGTCCCAGAGGGCAGTTGGCTTCATAACAGAGGATTGTGATGCGGCTGAGTAACGTATGAAACTATGGAAAAAGTATTCCGTCAGAAATACGGACTATCGAGAGCACGAGTCAGAACAAGATTTGCTTTTGAGTTCCACAGACATGGTGAAAGCGTTCGATGTGCCAGCTCTTACTTCAGTTATCGCACTCGTACATGGTCACCATCGTGATGTTCAGGTTGTAGCCGGCTGCAGTGGGGAATCGTGCCAAAATATTGACTTTGATCCGGCCCTTCAGTGCCTTGTGACGCTTGGCGGCCCTGCACTAAATTATATATGCTAGTGCTGGATAAACTCTTTAATCTTTACTAGATAGATAGATAAGATAGATTTATTAAGAGTCTTAAGGGAGCCGCAGCTCACAACTCATTGCTACAATTTGAAACATTCAACAATGCTGTCGTTGGTGGGGGGACTGGCCAAAAATATAAATGATTTTTACAATTAATTTTATCGGAGATCATGTTTATGCAGTGCATCTTGTAGTTCATCTATTCCAGCTTCGATTTCGTTCAGAGACGCACCCGTTTTCCACTCCGTAAACCATGCGGGTTCCTGCTCAGTGTCCGTCTCGCTGCTGCTGTTAACCCGGTCTTCCGATCCAGAATGCTGATGGAACGTCTGGGATCTTCGTGCAGTGAACTTTTCATACTCCAATGGGGAGATTCCAACTGGGCTGTCGTTGCGGTACTGCCGGCGTCTTTCTGGAGTTCGAAATTCATCGCTGTCTGTATGATACTCCGGTTTAGATTTCTTTCCAGCATCAGTCAGCTGTTTCAGTTTTCTGTAGTCAAGTCGGGGCGCAGGTACAACATCAGAGATCAGATCAATACCCCTAAATTTCACTTGCACTCACCTGCACCACCACTCTTCAGTTCCTTGAGTTTAGTTACCATTTTCTTTCGTATATTTCTGATGGCTAACGGGAGATCGTCGCAGATAGAAATCTTCTTTTTCAGCTTTGCCAATTTACTAACATTATCAAAGATGACCTTCCTATCAGCCTTTGACTTTAACTCAATCCGAATCGGTGGGGGCACTGAACTGTTGTCCTGGTTTACAAAGACTTCAGCATTGACAATTTCTGGCGTCGCACCGAGCTTGTCCGAGAACCATTTCCTGAGAAATTCCACCGTTGCAACTGACTTTTCACTGGGAGTTTTAGCCGTCGTTCTGGTGTTTACTCCTGTCTGTCCAGGCAGCTTGATACCATAAAGAATAAGGAATTTTTCGTTTGTTCTGTTCGTAGTTTCAGCCAGAGTATTCCACAGTTTCCGTCCAGTCTCAAATCTCCTTTCATCCATACAATTTACGTGGGTTATAATTTCATCGCACTTTTTCCACAGCATATCCAATTTACAGTTAATATTTGCCACCTGTGTCATCAAATCTTTTGCCCATTGCGGAGGATCAGAGTCTTGATCACCGTCGGAACTACTATCAGTTTCGTTCAGGTTTCCCGCTGATTTACCCTTGTTTCCAGTTTTCTTAGAAGGGGCCATCGCTCCAAGAGGCTAAGGGGCTAACTTTAGATACGGCACTGTAAGGCACGAGAATATTTTCGACTAAATAGCTATTTAAGACACAGAAACACACCGAATTTTGTATTTATCTGTTGCCACGCACTGTAGTTACCCATTCGACGTAGTTGGAAAAGGTGACAATTTATAAAAATTTATAATTTTTAACAAAATTCAGGAGCACATGTCAAATGCGACCGTGCAGTTACAATGTTGCCAGACCCCCCTCTTTAATCTTTACTATGGAATGAAGTGGACATTTTTTTGTGCAAATAGTAATGCAATCGACATGGTAAGAAGTTTTTATACTTGGATGCAAGGTATGGATATAGGATAATAGTCCTCGTCATTGTACTCTATGCAAAGCTGAGGGTGCGTTTGTTTCCATACCAAACCTCCCGTGGATATCCTTAAAAGAGAGTCTGCGAATGAGGCAGTTGTTCTACATCATAGTTGCGGCGCTCATCCACGATAGAAGATAAATGACATTTATAATTGATTATAAATGAAACAGTAGAATTACCAGAGAAACAAAACAGCGTTATTACTTCCTGTGTTGATTTCATCAAGTTATGGGCACTAACTTGTATCCGTACTTTCATGCAGTGGCACCATCCATAACCATCGGAGATATTCTTCACTACCACTTGTTTCCCTGCAATAAGGAAGCAGTTTGGAAAGCGAGAGTGACGTCAATACGCTTATACTGTACAATGGTTTTCACACACCAACTCGCAGCCTTCGTGACTATATATCAATACAAAGGCTTTCAATTCCTAGACCAGGTTCAGCAATATTGTATACATGCTTGCTTGAGATGACGTAATTTATCCTAATATGCGCTTGATTACAACGGTTTGCCTGGTACATGGGGTGAAAGTCAGGCTAACGCATGGATTTCATTTGTTTATACAATTTTTAGCAAACAAACTTGAAATCCCGATTCCGAGTTTTAGATCGGGAATCCGAGACTCCGATCCGAGGATTAGGAAGGCCCCTTTTCAATTAAGTTCTGAAATGAGGATTTGAATCAGGAAATGTTGTTACTTGCAGTGGAAATGTCTGTGAGTTCATTTGAAAAAAATAATGAAAATTCGGCAGAATCCAAGATTCTCATTCTGGAGCGATAATACAGAGTAGGCCATAAGTTCTGACACATAGGTATTCTAAATTTGTTTCCAAAATCATAGCACCGAGCCAGTCAAAACTTAGCGTAGAAATGCTTCCATGCCGTAGCTACTCGCATGAATTTTTCGGACCAACCTAGCGATAAAACGCCGAGATGGGTTCACAAAATATCGCGACAGTGACAACTCCGACGTGAAACGGCTGACTGCGAACTTGGTTTATCGTACCTCTCACCAACGTACCGAGGGGGCTTGGGGGGCTGAAGCCGACCCCATCGGCCGTAAAATAGGACTTAAAGGCTCCAAAATCAGGCCAAAATTCACAAAATTTTTGTGCTTTAGGCGCAAACCTACCCTATGTTTCTATTCAAGCCCACCCCTCTCCAAATTTTGCGGTTCAATACTGGTACCTTTCACAATAGTGCACGATTTGTAACGAATTTTTTGCAGGATATAGGGCTATTTAGTGGCTATTTCGGGTAAATTCGTTCGCTGTCCGGTTTCAGAGCTAAGTCTAAAAATGTGTGCGGTGAAAAAGTGCATGTTTTCGTTTTCAGCTGTTTTTTATCATTTTTTGCAAATTGTGGACCTATTTCTATCACTAAAACAAAACCTTGGAAGATTTTCACCTTATTTCTTCTAGAGATACGTGCACCCACCGACTGGCTCTGACTAATCAAATTTTGGGCTCAGAGGCAGTGGTACTTCAACCGTGAGAACACATTGTCGGAAAAATTTTGTCCCTCTTTTGACTTGCTTTGCCTGGTTACTCACCCTTGGCGTGAAGCCACCATCAATTATTTTTTTACAATCCTTAAGGTGTATTGAGTTCAGCTATTAAGTTTCACTTCACGAGCTATTCGGTAGCAGTCACTGCGTTGTCAAACACGAACCCCAAAAATTGCCCTGAACGAAGTTTTGGAATAGGTTAGTTAAATTATTGGCTATCTGCAAGCACACTGTATGACCTATGGATGGGCTGAATTATTTTGAGACAGCTTGAAATGCTCTTCAAATTGGTATATATGCTATCGCCCTGTCTCTTAAGAAGAGTGAGGTAGACTTCGGCAAATAAGTGTGTCAGGAATTCTGGCCTACCCTGTAATTATTACGACAGTGTCTCGGCCAGATTTGATACACGCAATTTACGCGATTGTGAAAATATTGTTTGTTAGCGACTCCGCGAAGATCGATCACTTGTTTCGGACTAATTCCCGTCACTCGGTGATCCCTGGTAAAAATTAAATTAATTTCGCCTTTAATTCCTAGACAATCTAAGTGACATTTAGGCATGACAGCTTTCGGGTGAGATTTAAAATGTTCCTCTCGAGCCTGGAGATCTAGCTAGTTTTTCCGTTATTTTTTTAATAAGCTTTTGCTCATGCATGTTGTTCGAAATAAGTCAATACTAAATGTGAATTTCCAGGCACGGCTCGGTGTTCAATTGGAGCCTAAGAAAAGCATTCGATTGTTTAAGAAATCATTATTCAGGCCGCCAAAGTGTTTCGGGTTTTGATGGAGAACCAACAGTTATGTGCCTGAAATGCCGAATCACCGGTAGCAGCATATGGTGTAAAAGCAATAGCTGAGTGCATCACAGATGACAATCCATACGGGGGGCTGATTCGAAGATTCGTTAATTCGTGTTGTCTCGATTCGGCTAATTTTAAAACCCGACGTCATGTCAAAGTGTACGTTATTCGGGTGTTCGTCTTATCGAAGTTTGAGTGTACATGGCTCCAAGCCCCTCAGCGCGTCGTCATCTTGAACAACTGGGCAAAGTTGGAGATCAAGTTTGCTGAAGCATTTCGAAATAATGTCCAATTCAAGGGTAAACAGGTGAGAAAGTGTGGAAAGATTTGGCGGACTTTGATCGCATTATTCTTCGGGATGTTATGCCTACGGCGGCTGATGGAAAACTTGGATTCAACAAATAATACAAACGATTGCTGGAAAAATACTGTTGTACAGTGGGCAGCTAACATTTTTGGTGGTCAGTAATGTTTACGTGCTGGAACTTGCAGAGGATTTCATGGTCGTTTGCATCTTTAAGTCAGTCACGGCTGCTCTGCAGATGGTAAGTCTCAAAACTGTTCTCTTATGGTCGCTTCAGATCGCCAATGGGATGAACCAAGAATCAAAGAGTGTACGGAACATTGAAGCCGAAAAAATCAGAGTATGGAGGGCTCTCATACTCCAGGTTCAGGATCAGTGTGAACTCATATGTACATGCGTTCGAGTGAGTGAACTCATGATGATATTTGAGTGCATTTCATTTTGCACCTTTTGCGCCTACCTCGTCGTTATATACTGCGGTATCAAAATGGTTTATACTTGTGATTTTTGCTCTTGGGAGACTCTATCTTAAGCTTTCTAACGGGTCGGATAAATGAGAAACCGTCAACCGATCCGACCCGACCCGAGCGAGGCCGGTTAAAAATGCAAGTAACCGTGATCTGACCCGGCAGTATCACGGATAAAAACTCCAGTAACCGTATCCGACCCGTCATTATCCGACCCGATCCGCGGATAACCGCTGTATGTACCTTGCATGTATTTAGGTACAGGCAAGCCAGGATAAATTTGTTGTGATTATAATTAACATCAACCTTTAGCTGAGATAGATGCTGTGCTTAAAGCATTTGGAGATACATACATATAAATTTACTGTGAACAGCAAATTTTAGCATAATTTGTCCAAAAATGTATGATTTTCGCCAATTTTGCTGTTAACCGCGGTTATCCGCGGGTCAAGATGCTGTGACCCGTATCCGACCCGATACATTCGGGTCGGATCGAACACTTATCCGTATCCGTTCAAAACCTGGTCGGGTCGGATTGGAACATAACCGTATCCGTATAAACTTATCCGACCCGCGGTTAACCGCGGGTGAACCGAACCGTTTAGAAAGCTTACTCTATCGGAAAGCATGTACCGTAGAAAAAGTAGAGCAAGCCGTAAGCACTCGAGCATTATGTTAAATGCTACCACATTTTGAGTTTAAATGATGCATAGCCATAATTATTTTGCGAATTCTCCAGGGAAATCAAGTGACTTCAGCGCTAATGGGACTCCCCGTGAAACGGAAAAAGGATTTGGAGGCTCAGCTTCAGGTGTTATATGATATGCATCCATTGGCTTATTTTTGGTGCTAATTTGCATCTGATGTGACTTTTTCTTCCTCCAGTTGAAACTCACTCAGAGTGCGTTGCTATCACGCCCAATTAGAATCCATCTGGGGACGGTCAGGTTGAGTAGACACATCATGTTTACGGTAAGCAAAATTGCTGCCCACAGCTAAAGCTAATGCTTATGACAAATTGTACTTTTAGGTATTCAACAGCCTGGTGACATACTTGATCGTTCTGCTTCAGTTCATCCAGAAATGAAAATCTAAGAGCTTGTAGCAAATGTTGACCTAAAATTAATGGTCCAGCTTTGCGACGCCAAGGATCTCTCCAGCATTCTCGCTGCTAAATTAACGTCCATCCATACGGTCTCCTTCGCGGCGCGAAAGTAAAATCCGGAGCGAATGATACATTGAATAATTTTTGCTGTAAAAACATAATTTAATTGTTAAAATGGGCAAGAAATTCCAGTGTGATAAGTGCGGAAAAAAATATTTGCAACGCAAGTATTTCAACGAGCACATTAAAAATGTGCATTCCGACCCAATAATTCCCTGCGGGTTTGATGACTGTGGCCGCATGTTCAAGGTCGAAAAAGATCGTAAGCAGCACATTAAACGTTGTCACGGCGGTAAGTGAAAATATTAAAAATTAAAAACCATTGTTGTATATGTACCGTATGATGCCCTAATTAGTGAGAGATATCATTGACGGAGACCTGAATTTGAATTTTCGAATTCCGAACGTATAAATGTTGATGAACATTATCAATCACCCTAGGCCTATCACCCATGAATATTACTATTTTCAGACAAAAATTCGAAATGCAATTTTCCGGACTGTGGCTACGAAACAACCCTAAAACAAAACTTGACACGTCACGGAAAAGTCCACCGTAATGTCGAAGAAGATGGAGAAATTAATGATGATGAGAGTGATATAAATGATGCGTGCATGGCGCTTGAGAAACATGGTCAAATTGTGGGTCACAAATTGTTGAAGAAATGTAAGGACAGGGTTCAGAAATCGGTCAAGGAAGGATTTCAAATTCTCAAGATCCAACAGGCAGTTTCAGAGCGTAAGCGAAATCAGCCAGAATTTTATGTTTCGTAGAAAACCTCCGTGAACTTGAGTGAAATTTAAGAAATTGAAATCTTTTCTGTGCAGAGTACGGACACAAGGAGAATGACGTTGAAGAATCTTCCGAGTTTACGATGGATGTCAAAGTTGAACAGCAGCGGTACAGGACCAGGTCCAAAAATCAGTCAGTCATTCCTGCTGCCATTCCTGCAGGCACCTCACGCCGTGAAAAAGTCCACCGGGATGTCGAAGAAGATGAAGAAACTGATGATGATGAGAGTGATATGAATGATGCGTGCATGGCGCTTGAGAAGCACGATCGAATTGTGGGTCACAAATTGTTGAAGAAATGTAAGGACAGGGTTCAGAAATCGGTCAAGGAAGGATTTCCAATTCTCAACCTCCAACAGAAAGTTTCAGAGCGTAAGCTAAATTAGCCAGAATTTTATGTTTCGTAGAAAACCTCTGTGAACTGGAGTGAAATTTAAGAAATTGAAATCTTTTCTGTGCAGAGTACGGACACAGGGAGAATGACGTTGAAGAATCTTCCGAGTTTACGATGGATGTCAAAGTTGAACAGCAGCGGTACAGGACCAGGTCCAAAACTCAGTCAGTCATTCCTGCTGCCATTCCTGCAGGCACCTCACGCCGTGGAAAAGTCCACCGGGATGTTGAAAAAGATGAAGAAACTGATGATGATGAGAGTGATATAATTGATGCGTGCATGGCGCTTGAGAAGCATGATCGAATTGTGGGTCACAAATTGTTGAAGAAATGTGTGGACAGGGTTCAGAAATCGGTCAAGGAAGGATTTTCAATTCTCAACCAACAGCAGGCAGTTTCAGAGCGTAAGCGAAATCAGACAGAATTTTATACAACGCCGAAATACCGGAAAATCTTGAAGAGTAAGTGTAGTACGAAAACGAAAGTCATTGGTAACGACTTGTTATTTTACACTCCACGTTCTCCAAGGTTTCAACATAAATCTTGGATGAGCTGTGACTCTGTTTTCGCTTGTAAATGAGCCCAGTTGATGAAAGAATTGAGGTTAATATGAAATGATGATGCTCATACAATAGTATACAACTCGATATCTTCGTAGTCTCTGAAAGTAATAATTATGTGTATCAATTTTATTTCCAATGAAATTATCCATGCTAACTCGTTTATTTTCATTCTGATTTCCCTTTCAGACGTGTATCTGGGAGGGGCTCCGCGTGAAAACTGGGAGATGGAGGATATTTGCTCGTGTCCAAATGAGAAAAACAAATGCAACAACAAATCTTGCACTCCTCGACTAGTCTATACAGAATGTATACCTGAGTGTGGAGACAACTGCAGGAACCAAAGAATACAGCGGCGACAAGGGAAAGAGGATAGTCTAGTTGTTTTTAGTTCTGGCAACAAGGGACTAGGGGTTAAGACTTTGAAGCCCATCAACAAGGACGATTTTATCATTGAGTATTTAGGACACGTAGTACCGAAGAAAGTCTACGAAGAAAGAGTGAGGACGATTTACGCTCGAGATGAACATCAGTATTCTTTGGAGTTATATAAAGGCCTGGTCATCGACGCTCACCGTGTGGGTAATGAATGTGCGTAGATGTTATATTTCTTGTTTCCCTCGGTCACGCAGTAGACCGAGAAATAATTTTACCCCTATAGCACTTACTCACACCCATTTTGTCTTCTTTTGGCCATAATTTCCGATCCAATGTGCCGATCTTGACGCAAATTAGCTTAAAGTCAATGCGAGGTCTAAATCTACCTCCCTGAAGTTTTGTGAAGTATTGGATTTTAAGGGTTCCAAGCAATTCGATGTTTGGTGGAAATTTTGTGTCTGTAACTACATCTAATCAAGGCTGGTGAATTAGCCATAAGAAAAGCATGGAAAAATTGAAGTCCATTTTTAAATATGATTATCCACTACGATTTTGTTGAAATGAACTTGAATCTCATAAAACCTCGCTATGGTTACTGAGATCTAGCGTGCAATTGCTCAAACAACTGTTAATATTCTTTCAAAAAGAAAATTCGTTCATGTTCAGCGTTTTACACTTTTTCAGCTCAGTTACCCCCGAAAATTATGCTTTTGGCACTGCAGCTTGTTATTATGCGGTAGTACAGAACCCCCAATAGTTACAGAACCCCCAAACGTGAACGCGTAGAAATTGAAAGCTTGAAAGCTGTCCACCCAAGTTGCAATCTAATCAATAAAATCTTTCTTTACAGCACGGTTTATCAACCACGGCTGCGACCCGAACTCGGAAATGCTGCAGTGGGATGTTCTAGGTGTGCCTAGAAGAGTACTTATTGCTAGAAGGAACATAAGGGCAGGAGAGGAATTGTCATATGATTACAACTTTTCTTGGTATAATCCAAAAAAGGCTCAGGTATGATGTCATATTTTGGGAGATATTTCACTTTAATGGTTGATGATGTACTTATAAGATGTTGTCTATGATAGAAATGTTTCTGTGGAAGTAAACTGTGCCGGGGTAAGATGGTGGGCAAGAACATCGGTCGCGGCTGAGTGCTATCGGTGAACCCACATTCGGAAGAACAAAATGTTTTTGTTTTCAAGTACTTGTGTAACCAAAATAAACTTGTTTGCGATCTTGAAATCGAATAACCTCAGTATTTGCCTACATGAAGGGATAAGGATAGATTACAGCACCAACACGAATGGTCGCGTCTCATTCATTTCTACATAGTCCAGCACAAGTTATACAAATAAATTTTTGAATGTTATTCCGGAATCCTATTGGAGCGATCCGAACAAAACTCCAAGTCCAACATATCAGCTGCTTCCGTGAATTTCTTGGGCCCACTTGTCGAAGTCATGGCAGCGCAGCAGGTCAAAACGTTAATGCAGTCAGAACAATTTTTCACCGCAGCGACTGCCAGCTTCACATTGCTGCGCTACTCGTTCTAGTGGATGGATTGCCATGAAACCTTTACACCTCATAGGATGGTTTAGTGGCTTCATAAGATAGCATGAATGGCTTGTACAGATTCTCGATTTTGGGACTGAATGCGAAAGAACCAACTGGGGCAAACGGCAAATTTTGGTTTTGACTGATTTGTGGCCCTTTTTGTTGCATTTTCGAATTATTTCTTCATCTAACACGTCGTATGAAGAAATTTGTCGCAGATTTTCACAATCATGCATGGGAGAGTACTTGCTATCTTTGGGCAGAGTTGGACCCCCTGCGTTTTCTGGTCTGCTGGAGGCGAGGTTGTTTACTAAATTTTTGCCGCTTTTGAAGTCACCAGGTGCTGCTGCAATGTCTTAAAGCACAGCTCCCTGAAAGAATTTCGGCTAGACCCCTTTAGTATACCAGGGCACACCACGGACAGGAAAAATGCAAACACCTTTGGATTACCTGATTTGGTCAAATCTGGCAGCAACCTTGCATCTTACTTCGACAACATCTGACGTTACTTAGCGCCAAACATTGCATGGGTGCCCCAGGTGGGAGCCTTCTACGGTACTCGCAGGATTTGATGCGTCAATGAAGAGTATGAGGGAAGGTCGCGTCTCATTCACTCAGACGACGGAACCCATAATCATCTATATTTTCATGGAAACTAAGGCATACGATTTATTTGGCCATACTTTGTCATACATAGGCCATTGTCGATCATCCTGCTTTGGCCATACTTTAAATTAGACTTGAGAAATATGCAAATAGCCATATTTAAATCACTCTGTGGCCATATGTTAAGCTGCAATTAATTTGACTGCGGAGGCAATAGAATGTAGCCATACACTATGGCCATTCTAGTCCAAAGCCAGCTGATAGCTGAGAATCTTCATGTCATCATTCTCAAGTTTCTAAACCTTCACAATAATGTCGTAAGACAAAAACTAAGCCTCGACAGCTCATATAATGGAGATCGGATCAAAATTTTCCTGACAAACGGAGTCCAGTGGATTCCGTCCGTGGAAAATGGTGCAAAATGGTGAGCACTGATTCCCCTGGACAACGATATGATAGCTACTATTGTGCAGAGCATTGGAAGGCCTGTAGCCGCGGGCCAAGTTAGTGTATCGGAATAACAAGGATAGTGCGGTGTACTGTTATGAAACAGAAGCTGGACATGATTCCGAACGATCTGACAACGGACTTACATTAAATGTGAAGAGAGTTATGGAAGACATTTTGAAAGATGGTCATAAATCGTATGTAAGCGTGACATCTCGTAGATGTCCCAAAATAACCAGTCAATCGGTTCCACTAACCGCAGTTATTATCTGACAGGGCCGCGGCGTACGTTCCAATGACGGCCGTCAGTGCCCGTTCATTTGGATATCTCGTTGGTCGTGCTGGGACAATATGGGCGGCCACAAGGTCGGGAAAGGTAAGCGTGACATCACGCAAATGCCACCAAATGATTGGTTTATCGGTTCCACTGACCGAAATTATTGACCGATCGGCCCGCGCCGTAGGTTAGAATGACGGCCGTCATTGCCCAGTCTTTTTGATATCTCGTTGGTCATGCTAGGACAATGTGAGCGGCCACAAGGTCGGAAAAGGCAAGCGTGACATCACGCAAATGCCACCAAATGACCGGTTTATCGGCGCTACATACCGCAATTACTAACCGATCGGCCCGCACCGTACGTCAAAATGACGGCCGTCATGGGCCGGTCATTTAGACATCTTTTCTAAGCGGTTCAGTCCAACAATTAGGTTATGAACTTGCTAAGAAGTTAGTGGCATCAGTGGCCATCACATAAGGAGGGCTCGCAAGCTCGCCTCCTAAAAAGACGTTACTGCTTGACTTGCTGCAGGCTTTTCCTTTTTTCCACACAATGCAATTAGTTGACTCTGACATAATTAGTAATGCAGTTACCATTAAAATGTTATCAAATGGACGAATCGTAATAACTTCGAAGAAAAGTGATTAACAGGATGAATTGAACTGTTCGAGCTGAAGTTGTACGCGTTTAGGAGCTCGTTTCATGTCCAAATACAGTCATCCGTGTTGCGGTCACTAGTAGCAATTTCGTATTGAATTGCTGGATGTAAAAACATTGGGCTCCCTCCTTCCGTATTCCAGATTCGGTTTTTGCATACCAGTACTGTAGTTCTACTCTCTTACAATGTAAATCTTTATATATGCCAGTAACCAGGGAACAAATACATCCAGAAAAGGATCTTTAAACGCTTTTGCCACAGCAGTTTTCATATTGCGTGACTACAATCATAGCTTAGGCCGTTCTTCAAAGCCTGGCTTCACAATCTGCTTCCCAGTAAAGGCTAACACCTAAATAAGTTAAAATTATGGCTTGCTCGCGATGTCGGCTCTGATTTATCAGACACCGACATGCCTCCAGAACAATACAAAGGCCTGCTGCTTCTATTTTCACAGGTTCAAATATTTAAATACTGTCACTAGTTTCGCTTTTGAAGTCTTCCAAGGATGGAATTTCATGTATCGAATCTTCATTTATCTGATTTCTTTTTAGGAGGCGAGCTTGTAAGTCCTACTTATGTGATGGACGCTGGTGCCACACCTTTCTCCGGGCCCTCGTATGACAGTCGAATTACTGAATACCTCATTGGTCAACAATCGGATACACCAAGCCCAGAAAACCAACCATTTTGGGCAATTACCGTGTCGTGACGCTTACATATCGGGCTGTACCACCCACATCCGTAGTCAAAGTGGCACATGTAAGATGTCAAAATGTCGGGGGTGTCGGTGGCAACTTTTTGATGTACCACAGAGGCCAATCGGTTGACTAACGGGGTCACCACTAAGCGTAACATGGCCATTTTGTCGAATGTAGTCTCATGCGTACTTCCCCGCTCTAACGTCATTATGGCCTAACGGCAGAAGCCAATCATGGAATGCCTATTCAACAAGCCTAATTTCTTAGCTGACTGGTGGATAAATCCCATAGATTAATGTTACGGAAATTCTTGAATTCTTTCCCCGATGTGGCCCAATGTGTTTGTTGAAGTGAAGGTCTCTCATTGTCTACCTATTGCAGGGAATGCTCCTGGGCCCAGTGCCAAATGGTGATTTTCAATCATCTGAAGCTTACTATTGACTCTCATGTGGGATTCATTCCTTTTGACTTGAAGGCTCATCTATAATTACTAATCTACTCAATGTTTTGCTCCGTTTACAACTTTCATTCAATTTTACACCGATAATGCAATTTATTATGTGAATTTTCAAAAAAAATCCCAACCAATGTATTTACTGCCTTCATATTGAAACTGAACAAGAACAACACATAGAATCCATCACAACTTTAGACGAATTTCTTGCGCATCCTTCTTCATTTACATTGATTCCGCTTTATTAGCGATTTCTTTCTCCAAAGCTGTAAGATGCTTTTGGATCTTCAAATTTTGTTCACCTATTTTCTTGAAGATCTTTTTAATTTCTGCATGGCGGAATCTGTTGAAGACACGGGCGTTCACGCCTGGAGGATTTGCATCACTCAACTTCCATCCAACAGCCGCGGCGCGCTGATTCCTAAACCACAATCAGTAGATTCTGAAGGAAAGATCTCCGATTTGTTGGGAAGTCCCATTGTTAGGCATTTTTTAAATCATCATGACATACCACAGTGCGAGCTTTTTAGTGATCCGGCTTGTTTCGTTCAGCAAAACAGAATTGATCATCCCCTCATGCTTGTTCAAATCCATGATTTTATCCTTGCAATGTTTAGGCACTTGCGTACCCAACTTATCTTGCTTGAAATTTCGCACCCTCGCTGAAATCTTTGGGATGACATTCGAAGCCTTCGGCAGGGGACAATCTGAAATAGATTCATTATGATTAAGAGCAGTTACATTATCAAGATATTTCTATATTTATCACCCCATGATAGCACATCGATAGCTGGATCTAAAATTTTGTCACGCACCCCTAATTTCAAAAGTGGGAAATGTGTCATGTAATCCCGTTAATGTATCATGCTGAACAGCTCTCCCACCTCCAGGGTTTTCGGTAGGTCCTTCATCTCCGCCCATTCTAGGAGACCTCGTAGCTCCAACAACTCTTCTAGCTCCTTCAAGTCTGCTAACTCCATCAGCTCTTCCAGCTGTATCAGCTCTGCGACCTCCAGCAGGTCTTCCAAATCCACCAGTTCTAAACGTTCCGGCACCGCGGCTATTTCTATTTCTCCTTGGACTCATTTTCCTACGAGAAACTTGCAATATTTTGAACAAAACCCAAGAAGTAGTTGCACGAGCTTTTCCCGTAACTTTAACTGCCAACGCAAAAACCCGTAGGAATCTGAACTGAAATCTTCCCTCTTCGGCTATATGCTACTAGTTTTCAAATAAGGTTCAAAAGTTGTCCGTTTGGATTCAGAATTCGGTAATACGAATCTATCTTGCCTCACGATCCGCCGGATGGCGCCGAATTTGGCCTAGATTGGCCACGTCCTTGTTACAGACCTGTGCAGCCCGGCTGCACTTAAGCGTGAATCCTGAAGGTTAAGGTTATACTCCATCGATACTGCCAGTTTTGTGAACACAAACACGCCCATCATAGAGAAGGAGGCATATATAGACGGCGCCCAAGTTACGTTGAACTTGTGGTGTGGAGACACGTTGCCCAAAGGGTAAGTATTAGCATCAGCTTCCTTTAGACAGACTCTTTAGGTTCGGTAAAGTAAATTTTCATGCAATTTGTATGTATCATATGTAACCAATTTCAACTGAAAGAGATAACGGTGCGGATTTTCAAATTCTTAAAAATGCATCCAAAGCAGGACGTGATACACATTTTAGTCCCAGTGTAATACGTATTCTCAAACGGCTTCACAAGAAGAAACTATCCGCGCTGGAACGAATGTCTGTCAAGAAGCTAGTTTATGAAGCAATAGCGACACAAGAAGGGATAAGCGCACGAAATAATGACATCCTATGCAGATATGTAGTAAAGTTAACTGTTAATGTAAACCACGCCTTTGACTATATTTGCCACGCTTTTGACGATGATGTGCCACACATGCCCCTACGTTCAGTATTTACGGAGTTGTAGACGCTTAAAGTTCAAAAGCTTGCGGCGAATCCCCGTTAAAAACGATGTTAACGCGGGCATTTCTTCAAGGAACCGTTGCAAGTTCGGCATTTTTGGGCCGATTTTGACGATCAGCACATGAAACAATTTCCCAAAGACTCTTGTTCTAAAAATTAGCCTAATCATGCAAATCGGATCACGGAGATAGACGTTATTCAACTTTAAAGTTGTAATCATCTTTAAAGAACACTCTGTACAGTAAGTTTCGATCAGTTTCACTGAACGTGGTCTCAAATTGACCGTTACCAAATGTAGCTGTGTATGGTAAATCGTGGTGCCCCTCGTATTACGGTGGCTGTTAGAAAATTGGGACTACGGCGATAATTATGACAATGAAACTCCCAACTTTGTTAGCAGATAATTTGTGAACCAATGATTGTAGTGTGAAGATCTTCATATAACTCCAACAAACGCCTCTTGGACATCGAAGTAAAGCAAACAGACCCTTTTCCCGACAAACTGTATCCAGAACACACTAAGACAAATGAGAAATCAGTGGTCCAAAATGAGCTTCGTTGTACGCAGTTGTACGTGCATTTAAAAATTTAGAGCCCGAAGCTGGGCTTGTCTTATATAGTTGCATGAATCAGTATACTGTGTCCAGTATAGTCTTAATGAAGTTGAAATTAGAAGCAGGAAAATGCAAAGACTACGAAATGTTTTTAATTAAGCAGCCTATCGCTTATAAATGTTAAATTACTTCTTCTGCCCCGACAGCTTGTCTTCGGAGCAAATAAAGGTTTTCAGGAGCCAGAATCGTTCGAAGCTCATGGTGGCAGGACAAAATTGCCGCGTGTAGTTCGGATCTGCAAGCAAGTATCGTGACACACGCACGATCTTATAAGGCCCATCTTGGGTTCTAAAATGGGCTGGATTTCATTTTGTACGCCGTATGGGCTACAGTGGATTGGTGCGATGGAATGTTGTATGGAGCGTGTGACAGCAGTTCGTTGGCTAAAGTGCAAGGTTTTCTGCACTGGTCTGTGGTAGAGTTGCGTTTAGCTCCACATTTGGGGGTTCCCTCCTAGACTCAAAGACATTCAAACGAACAGCCCGTTGCTCGAACCGCTCCGCGTTCGGGTACTCTACAAACGCCCGCATTCTGCTCCACTCTGTCATTCAAGTATACCACTCAGCTATCCGTGGTCACTCATTTTTAAGTATTTTCAGCGATTTCACGCTTCCTATGTATTTCCATGTGTCATTTCAATTCACTTCCAATGTTTACATGAGCTAATCGTCGTACTTTTGCAAACCTTTGCCGAAATTGGATCAAATTGGCATAGTATGATTTTTGGTTCTCATTTGCCCGAGGGATCGGAACATTAGGCCCAATGTCAAAACTTGCCCTCCATAATCCTCGTCCACATGGCAGTTGGTGCCCGACCTCACAACCCCTTCTTAATAGCTAACTTTTTGCCGTCCCTCCGGATCCTTGGGAGGGGTAACAATCTGTTGCTCCCCTCCGGCATACCATTAATCCCTGTCGGTTAGATGGACGGTTGCAGACCCCTGGGGATGGCGGCCAATCCAGGCCAAATTCGGCACCATTCAGGCGACCGTGCGGCAACATCGATTCGTATTAGCACAGGTTGAGTAGTTGAGGTCTGAGTGGAGTTGCTGACTGAGATCAGCACATGTAAATCTCGACGAAAATGGACTTCATTCCGGACGAAAATATAGACTGTAACACAGTAGACTACTGGAGCGGCGTCTCCGTTTTCAGGTGTTGACAAACATGGGTACGTATTTTTATAAATCAGAACCAAATTTTCGTGCAACGTAATAAAACATATTTATTAATGCTGCTTGTATCAAATTTCAACATAATTTTAAAGTGAGATTAAAACCGCAGGATAAAATTCCTGTTAGGTATATTCCAATGGCCACAGTGGCCGCATAAAACACAAATAAGCTTTAAAGGTAACAATTTTCTAAAAATCTGCCGTCCATATCTGTTTCTTTCTTAAAAATCGCATTTGAATTGGACGTGACGATATATACAAATTAGTGATACGATGTGCAGATAACAAATAGTTGTTTACATCCGACTACAAAGTATGCCGGTAACCACGGCAAAACTGTGTTAAACATTAAATTGATCACATTCTAATTTTGATGCCTACCATTTCTTAATTAATTTTCGTCGGAGGACGCTTCTTCGGAATCTTCTTCACTGTCGTCGTCATCATCATCAGCATCATGTCTGGGTCCAGTACGCTTACAGTCAATGAAGTCTTTGACCTTGACGTAAGGCCCATTTAGTATAATATGGAAGTCCACATTATCCGGGTACTGAACGGGGGGTAACATCTGTCACATAATGGAACACAACTGTTCAGTATCATGAGCAATTTTTATCCACATCATTGCCATAGGAACTACGTTGATTACCTTTGGTGACAGAAGGAAGTACTGAGGAGTGTCGTCCCCTGTTGCTAATGAGCAGAGTAAATCGAAAAACCTTGTCTCATTATTGGCATCCATTCCCTATGAAAATAAAAATAATGTTAGTCATGCCTAAGGTATAAGCCATAAGGAGGCCAAAGTGAAATAATTATCAAGCGTATTACCTGATTGATTTCATCAATGACACGAAATGGCACGTTAGTCAACTCCTGCAGTGCCAAAATGTATAACGCTGTTGTAATTGCTCTCTCTCCACCACTTTGTTTCCATCCGACCAATTCCTGTAAGGGTTCGGAGGTTCGGAATTTCACCTTGATCATCACTCCGTACTTGGTGAAATCATTCTGCGAGAAGCATTATTGAAATTAATTCACACTTAAAGTCAAGCTCTCGTACATACGACTGACACAGGGCTTTGAGGCTTTGACCCACCTCATCCTCGGCGTGATCAAGTGAAATCTCCCCTACGCACTTGATCTTAGCGAAGAAACCCCCAAAATTGTGATTGATCTTCTGAATAAGCTCCTTCAGAGGTCCAATCCAACTTTCTTTCTTCTCTTGTAGTTCTTGCCTCAGATCCGTCAGTTCCTGCTCAATCTCCTCTTTCATCCTTTCTAACTCATCAATCCTATTTTGCCTGTTCTGGTACTCCACAAAAACCTTGGCATCCGCCTCAGGTATAAAATTTAGTTGGGTTTGCAAGCTATTCAACTCCCTGTCCACCTCATCTTCACTGACGGTGCCGTCCTGAACATCCGCTGGGGCTTCAGTTAGGCTTGTTGTTGCCTGCGCTTCTTGCTTACTTTTCTGAGCGTTATCCGCTGCCACCTTTATGCGTGAATCCAATGCCCTCATCTCGCCCTGGTAACATAAACAAAGAGCGACTGACATTTTGCAATATTCCAAATGCATACACAAGTCATATGCTGACCATTGCAAAGAAAATGTTGACAAATCTCAAAGGTGCTTACGGCATAGGAGTTCACGGTTGATTTCGCATCTTCCAACTGGTTTTGCTTCACAATGAGTTCTTTCTGAAGGAGATGGATCTGTTTCTTGAACACCGCCAGCTCATACCATTTTGCAGCGAGCTCTGTGATGCTATCTGCATAAACTTGGATGGACCTGTCCAACTTTTTTTGCGCTTCCTGAAATATTGCACCTGATATACAGCACGTTCTAAAACCGAACAAATTCCGTAGGAACTTACAAGCTTCTTTAGCCGTGTAGTTTCCCGGATGTTGGCAATGTCCTGCTGTTCCGCTTCTGTGTTTGCGATATTGCTTTCACACTGCGTTATCTTACTCTGAACCTTCCTCTTGTAACTGATTTTCTCTTGCAAATCTTTCTTTGTTTTCTCTAATTCTCCTTGAATTTGCAATAATTCGTTCTTCCTCGGCATTCTGTTTTGCAGCTGATACTGCAGCCCGTCAATATCTTTCTGTATTTTCTGCTCCGTTTCTTTCAATCGGTCCGTCTCGGATGCATTTATCTTATCGGTGAAGATCTGAGCATCACTCAAATGGTAAGCTGTTGTGGTTTTACTTGTTCTGTAGTGTGATTTCGTAACGCGATAGCCCTTTGTTTCTATACAAGCACAAACAATTTGCATGAGTCTATGGTTCGGTTACTTAAGCACAATTAGCTTATTCAGATTTAGACTTACTCGTATAAAAACTAGTCAAATCAGTATTCTTCAAAATATCATCGAGCATATTGTCCGTCTTCTCGGTTCCAATGAGAATGTTCTGAGGCCTCATACCTTTGCAGAGATAGGACATGTAATAGTCCGAGGCCTCCATGATGTCAATGAGGCTTTTTTGGAAGCCATAGTACCTACAAAAAATTACATGTTTGACTTTCTGCGGATGTTACGGGGAAAAGTAGATCTCCACTCCTTACCTCATCATGTCTTCCGAAAACGGGGTTGTGGGCTTTTGAAAGCGTTTAGGGTGGCTATGGTGAATAACTGATATTTTGCCCAAGTTATTCACTTTTGCTGCTTGAAGCATTCTCTGTACGTCATCTCTGTCTTCCACATAAAATGCAACCAGATCGGATCCTGCCAGACATCTTTCAGCAATTTTGCCATAGTTGAGGTCATTGACATAAATGTTGAGAATCATGGGCTCATGCAGTTCACCACCCAAGTTTGCTTGTGTAATATTTTCCGGTTTGCTAAAGAATTCCACTGCCCTGGCGGTGTCGGGATAGTTACGAGCAAGATACTTCATCCTGGAGCTGCGGAACTCGTTCATGGCTCGTAGCTCACTTTGAACTACATTGAGCCTATGTTGTGCCAAGCGGATTTCCCCGTTGTCTTGATCAATGTAAGATACAATCTCAAGGTGCTCTTCGTGTGCCCTCCGACGTTGCTCTTCAATCTGTTGCAATTCCATTGCCAACTGGCCCTCTGGAAGCCACAATAATGCAATCAATTCTCATATCATTACTTAATCCCGAGGTCAAAAAACTACAATGGGAAATCATACCTTCCATATCTCCACGCTGGTTGATCTCGTCCAGTTCCATCTGAAGTCCCCGAAGCTTCTCTTTGAGGCTCTCCAAACGCCTAACCCGATCACGTTCATTCTTCTCGGAGGAATCCAGCTCTGCCATGTATCGATGGACTTCAGAGTCAGCAGTATCTATTGCGTTCCTGCACCTTTTCTTCAAATTATCCAGAAAATTATGACTATCCGACTGGGTGGTTGTCAAATCAGATCGATATTTATTCAACTTGTCTTGAATCTGGTCTATTTGGGCTTGCAAGGGGCGTAATAACTTCTCATCGGCTTTCTTCCGCACATTCAGATCATCATAACGGGCTTTCAACTGAAAATAAAACAGCCTTGATTTAAATTACCGAGTACAAGACCGTTATGTTTAGAGAATGGATGTCAAACCTGTGTGAATTCCGTCATGGCTTTGTGATAACCCAACCACAGCTTCTTCCCTTTGAGTACATCAATGCTTTTTCTTAACTTTTCCTTTGCCGTATAGTGTTTCACCTCTTTCTCAAGATTCCTATTGTGCTGGCTCT